>DWHU01001672.1:0-11727 GCA_018247975.1 Parides photinus | reverse complement strand
AAATATGAAGAAGTTAGCTTTTTAGAATACAGCATTTATTCATATGCAAACAATAAACTTGAATACAAAACACGTTTATCATACTTATTCTTAAAGGAAGAACTATTCGTGAATGAAAAGTACGCAACATCCTAATAATAGATCGTAGAGTAAGCAAAGGAAAAAATTGTGAATATTTCGAGTGTGCTGTCGGTGTTGGCGAATATGAATTTAAAATATACGAATGTGTGATTGAAAGCGACGTAGTAAATTTAAATGCGAAACCGGATGTGAGGTATAAAACATTTTACTGTATAATTCATTACAGAGACGTAATGCGCCGACAAGAAATTAAACTTAGTCCATAAAGGTGACGTATTAAATACAAATAAATAGTAACAGATAAATCCGTGATAGCCTAGTGCCTAAGGATTACGGCCTCCGAATCAGTGGTTGCGTGTTCGAATCGCGCACCTATGACTTTTCTAGTTACGTGCGTTTTAAGAAATTAAATATCACTGGCATTCCCAAGGAGGGTTAGCGTCAGGCAGGCGACCGGCTGTAAAAAACCATTGCCAATAACCCTAGCAGTGTGTTTAGCACAGATGGAGACTGACACACTGCTCCAACCCCAAGAAATAAATTGGGGAAAATGGGAAAGAAAAAATAATAGTAACAGATAAAAAAAATTGTATATTTAGCGAAACGTAACACGTAGTAATATTTTTCGACGAAGCAACGTTCAAGAGTCTCGATGGTAAGTATAGTCTGCCAACAAGGTGGCGCTCGTTACACAGCAAAATAATGTTGCTGGACGCTTTAAAACACTAGAAGTTGAATGTCGTTCTTTCAATATTTCCACAAGTCACAACTTTCTTCAAACCGAATTACGATAATGTTCCCACACAACAGTTTGTCGGTACTTATGTAGGTACAGGCAAACGTGGTTAGTCAACCTACGTGGGTTGGTAGGTACCAGGTACGTACGTAGACGGTCTCCAACAACAGAAACCCGCCATTAATATGGTAATTTTAGTAAGACAAGAAAACTTATACAATAAACATCAATTCTCAATTATATATTCAAACTCGCATAAAAATTAAACAAGTTAAAAAGCCATTGCTCAGAAAATTACAACAGAATTTTTTTGTAAGTTAAAATTGATATTCATAATAAATTCCTACATTTTAATTTTAAAAATTATATAGATTCTCTTTGCTATTGGAATGATGTCATAACAAAATGTCAAAAACATGTCAAACACGGACGGACGAGTGGCAACAACAGGGTTCGTAAAGATCCCAAAAAAAATCGAAGTATTCGTTACTAACATTAAAGGAAGTGGTGCAGGAAAACATCGTGCTAATAAATCATCAGCATTTATGAATGTGACATCCGCCAACCTGCACTTGACCAGGGATTCTCATTGTGAACCAATAACCAACCAATATAAGAACGTAAGATAGCGGCAGTCACCAAATTGTTTTACGCGAATTATGAACGATCTACAAAAGAGCATTTTTTAATTTGTAACTTCTTACGAATATAAACATTTACACAACCATGCTCTTCGTAAAATTTTTTACAATCATCTAAATCTTTGTATAGTAAACATTACTGTCACATTTTACTTAAATATCGGTACTGGATAAACAAAACTAGTATTGGACGAATCAAATGAAGATATCGCGTGTAACCTCACAAAGTAACTTCGAACGCGTGCTTTCATGTCGTGTTTAAACAAATTTACATCTACAAGTTAATGAATAAATTATGCTAAATTTTAAATTCACTAAGATAACTCGGTCATAAAAATCCGGTCAAAAGACAAGACTTTTCAATGAAATAGCATGAGGACAGGATAAATATTCTTAAGTTAACAATAATAAATTAAATACGATATTAAAAAAAAGTTTTTAATATTCATACAATATATTTGATTCATATCATGTTTATAATAAATTTATTTTCGTTGTTGAAAGTATAGAATAAAGAGTTAAATCACTTTAAACGTCGTTTTAGTTTGTCGAAACTTTAAAACGTACGTTTAATCGTGTTTTTTAAAGAAACAACATCTGTATCTAATAATAAGCAGATTCAAATCAAAAAATATTATACACTATACACCGCCTCATCAAACTTAAAACTTTATTACAAATGTTATTACTAGTATATATCATACAGGCATGAAATTCGAAAATTAAGTTATTTAACAAAAATTCAAGTTTTATTAATTTATATTGATTGACTAAACCCGTTCGCTATTTATTGATTCTATATAACTACACTTTAACTTACACTGAAACCAAGAGATTAAATACTACATTTTCCTAAGAAATGATCAATCAATATCGTTTGCTGTGTAAATAACGAGCGATCTGCAAAAAGAAAGATTGAAGACTTGAATGCCTTTTAATGCTTCATAAGAAATATCTTTAACAAATTAAATATCACTGGCTTTATCCGCCAACCCGCACTTGGCCAGCGTGGTGGATTATGGCCAAAAACTCTCTCCGTTAGGAGAGAAGGCCTCGAGTCCCCCAACAGTGGGAACATTCAGTGGGTTGTGAAAAAAAAAGAAATATCTAAAGTCAATAATATCATGTCTCAAAAATAAACATTTTCTATATTTTTTTCCAGCCTTCTATATGTTTCCACTGCAGGGACTCGGCCTTCTCTCATAATGAGAGTATGTGACCTTAATCCACTACGCTGACCAAGTGCGGGTTGGCGGATAAAGCCAGTGATATTTAATTTCTTAAAGCGCACATAACTCAGAAGTCATCGGTACGCACCGGATTAGAACCCGCGACCTCCGAATCGGAGGCCGACGTCCCAAACCACTCTTTCTCTATTTCCTATAAATTTCTTTTAACAAACTCAAAAACATTTTCTATAAATTACTTTAATCGATTTAACAGTTAAACGCCAAGGTTTTATCAAGAACTGACAAGAAATTAACAAGTTGCAATTTATTTTAGCAACACTATACATATTCTGTACCGCCGTTAAGATATTTTAGATAGTATATCGAGAAAGACATTCGTAAATGTACTCCGATGTTACAATAAATAATAGAGGTAGTAGGAATAGATAAGAATTATTTACGGTAGTTATTTAAAAGAGTAAACGTTTAAAATTTTCACGGAGACATGCGTTTAATTATTCGCTTTCGGTTCGAGGAAACCTTAAAGTGATAACAGGTAAGCATTACCAATAGAATTTTATTACGTCACTTTCAAGTTTTCATATTATTAGTTTGTGTGTGTGTAACAAAAGTAGACGGATAATGATATCATAAAAATATCTCGTAAGTATTTTTGTTTTAAGGTACTGTAAGTCCTTCAAGATTATTTTATGTGACGGCGACCTAAAGAGTATATTTTTGTCCATTGGCCGATGTTCATTTTCTTCAACCTAGATTTTAAAAATGAAAACGGGTGTGTCTGTAGTCCACCGTTATACCCGACTAGAGCAACAACAATCAAAGTCCGCCGGGACTTTTGGCAACGACGCCCGTATGCCATTCAAAAGTGACGCGCGCCGCTCATAATTCGCATTTTAACACTATTCTTTTACGTCATCGGGGGCACAGCATTGGCGATGCTGAAATCACCAATCAACATTAGTCCAATGATAAACACTTCAACCGCCAAATTAGCTGTATAATGAACTCGAATTGTTTAAAAATAAATGACATTAAAAAATCAAACTAAGCTCTAGCAGAAATACAATAACATCTTAAAACAAACACGGTCGTTAGTTTCAAGTATATATGAAGAATATGTATGAATGACTAGAGAGCAGAAAATCTAAATGAGTAATGTCATTACTTGAACTGCATTTTCAGGACCTGGGATAGCATGTACTAAGGCTGACCCACTCACCACCGTCACCCTGAGCAGCCTGCGCCACCGCTGCGGCGGTGCATCTTTTGCATTGTTTTGGGCAAAAATCGCCTGAAACACTTTTGGGCAAATTCCCTACAACATACCTTATTATTGCATATACATTTTAGTACTCTTAATACTGTCTACATATACTACCAGATTACTCTTTCGAAAGCTAATATCGCAAAGGAACAAATGATTCATGATTTGGTAGTCGATTGTATCAAAAATCATTGCTCAATGTTTTATACAAAAAAAAACCTAGTTCAGGGCAGGTGCGACCTGAAATAGCTTTTATCATCACGACTACGCAATTGTTTGATCTACATTTAAACAATACCCATTGCTACGGACACATAGCGATGTGAAAATATCAGAGGCCCTGAAACGGTCACGAGGCCGCCATCAAATAGAAATATTTCGCAACGGTTCGATACAATTACAGCAGACGACAAATCCACCGTACCATTCCGATCATTATTTACATAGACATTCTTTAAAAATAATCGCTTATTTTTAACCGCAAAACGTTTATCGCGCACGCGGTAAAACTTCAAAGTTTACGTAACGAAATGTTATTTGCCAGCGAAATCTGATATATTTCATAACAATAATTCTGCAGATGAAATAAACGAAACATTACTATTGTTTATGCACCGAAAACATAATGTAGATACTAAACACACGGAGAATAACGTGTTTATAACAATGATTGGCGTCACAATACACGTAAGGCGTTTTCTAAACAAACTGGTTGATAGTAGACAAGTGTAACACCTGTATATGTGCTTCGTATAGATGAAAACAAACACTCAAAGCTATCAAGGGAAATTACTTACTGATATAATTTTATTGTGTAGTATCTGTAAGATTGTGATAAAAATATGTTAAATCCTTTGTGTATACAGAAAACGTTTTAATACAAAATGTAACACATATTTGCATTAAAAAGTAAAATAACATATTAATAATTACTAAATCGAAAATTATAAAGACTGGTGGTATATCTGGGGATCAACATTCAGTATGGTATTATACTTTGGGTAATTGGTAGAACCTCTAAATCAGTAACTCCGTATTGAAAAGGCGTAACAACCCTTTCCGAATGTATGTTTTTTTTTATTAAGAAAATATAGAGCAGAATTGCCAAACAAAATCTTCTACTACTGCAAAAAAAGAATCATGTCAAACTACTAAAGAAAATATGAGTGTTCAACATGTTTAGCGATTCTCACAACTTTAAATATATCATGGACAGCTCGAAAAACTGAATAAGACTACATTCAAAGTAGTTTTCGCTATAATGGGCACTTACGTCCTTCGAGACTAAAGGTATCAGATATAGATACAAAGTATAGAGCATTTGTGGTGGGTAATAATAAAACGTTTATACGGGTTCGGTGCAAATCAATAGACTTATACGAGATGGAATCGGTTATGGCGAGTTCGCTTTACTGACCATAAAGTGGCGGCATTCGAATGGAAACAAGTGTGCTCGTGTAGAAAATAATATAGTAGCTCATACACGCTAGCATTTTCAATAGAATAATAATACACCGTTTAACACTTGTACAATTGTAGGTCACCGATTAGTTTATCAACAATTCGCCGCGGTTAGCGAAAAATGCGACTTCTAATACATCTTACAACCTACATCAAATGTGAATACTAATGTACAATTCTGTGTGAAAACCACAAACCGAATCGGTTTACAATCAAACCTTAACAATTGATGACTCAGTTTATTAATATTCAGTTATTTATTACAATATTTTCATTCAGATTAACTGCTGGTAGGTCTCTATTACCGCAGATACTACCACCGACAAACGAAAGTGTAGCAAAGATCACTGTATTCCGGTTTGAAAGGTGTTGAAGCTAGTGAAATTATTAGGTCTAGACTTGATATCACTAGACAACCAGCACAGTGTTATTATTATCCTGCCTTGCGCTACGTTATAAGCAGGCTTTGCATTCACCATCAGATGAAAGTCTCGTTCAGTACAACGGTAAGTCATTAACTAACATATCAATGTCTTAATTTGAGGAAATTCCTATTCGCCTTCATGTCTCAGTTTTCAGACAAGGTTATAAATGTATACGTCGGAAACAAAAATGTCATGTTTTATATTTACATTAAGTTCAAACACGGATGCCTAAATCGGCATTGGAAAATGGAGACGAACATTATGTCGGGATTAATCTAGCTTAAAAATCAAGGTTCATATGAAATTAAAAAAGATTTCATTCCAGACAGAATAAAACTTAAAAACGCGGCACGGAATTTTTACCTACACAAACTCCGATTTTATTACTTGAATTATTGTTGCTGTTGTGTAACTATAACTGATCGGAAATCAAAAACAATATTGTATAATTTCTTAGAACTTTTACAACATACTTATATTGACTAGTGGAGAAATTTGTAAGGAAATTCCAAATGCAGAAATGCGGCGCAAATTGTGGCCGAGCGAGGAAACGTGATCGGACATTAAATGTTTACTACCTTTTACATGGTCTTATCTTTATTTACATCGATAAGAGTATGCGCTCGACACAATGTAAGTAAAGGACGCAAGTAAACCTGCCGTATAAATAAACTACGGTTCAACCGTGAACTTGACCGTGAGCATGGCGTAGGTTCAGCGAGCGCGCCGTCATCCGCGAAGCCCCATAACGGCCGGCTCACTTTACATCACTCACGGCTAGCGCTATTTATATGCACACGATATATAAAACGTTACTAAATCTCATTATACACAGGACTATGGTGTTGCACTCTAAACTTACAACATTAATGTATATACATTGTGAATAAAACTAATCCACAAAGGGCGGACTTAATACCAGTAGGCATTCTCTACCAGTCAACCCGAGACGTGAGAAGTTGCTGTGGTAGGTGTGTAGAGACAAACAAAGTTGAAAAATAATACTACATATACTGTACGTACAAACAACACAAATAAATATATACATATATAAATAAATTCATACATAAACAAAATCATACACATAAAATGCAAAACGATACTAATCTTGTGAGCCCAGGAAAACACCTTTCACCATGCTTTTAAAAATATCCTTCCATTATAACTATGTAAAATCATTACTATCACATAATTCGCCTCCACTTCAACGGGTGGATGGAAACACAAATCTCTGCTATTATGGCACCTTATTTTAAAAGACAATAATTTTTCATTCTATGAGCGGGACAAACATTTAATACTCGTAAGTAATATTGTCTCCAATCCATGTTGTACAAACCGTCATACGACTTATGTCTCTTCTTATGTATGTGTATGTTAAGTAATATCATAACCTCTGCCTTACTCTAATATAAAAATAAAATTTCGTCGATTGGTAAACGCATGATAGGCGGATTCGGGCGATATAGATCCAAGCTGGTATATCCGAGGATTTTCGCAAGGCAAAGCTTACGACTAAAATAAACCTAGCACGTGATCCGTACCCCTATCTCGTGACGAACGCACAGACGTTTTACGTATTTATACGAGATTTTTTTTTTATGTAATTTCACACTATTATATGACACATAACTTGGCAATGACTGAAGCGATTTGTCTAATATAAAATGTTTGTAATGGGTGGGGTATATATTTTCAGAAATTTATACATAAACTTTTTTCTGATACACTATTAAAAAGATAAGCAAATAATAAGATAAATTTGTATCTTTGATCAATTTACACAAAACAGTTCACAAGTTAAAATAAAACCATCGAGGCAATGAGTAGTGAGGCAGTCACGTTACTGACAAATATTAATATGCTTATTATAAAGCTCTATTCCTCAACATTAAAAATACCCAAAAGAAAATACAAGAACAATAATTTTTTTGTTCTTTACAAATTAAGTAATATTTTTGATAAAATTCATATTTTAATCACAATTACCCATTGTTGAAATATAATCGTATAAAAGTTCACTAAATCAACCGATACAAACATTATAAATTTCTCTGTTCTAGTGTAATAGAATTATCTAAATACAATTGGTTATAAGTTATACTAAAAAAAATTACTGACCTTCTTCTGGACTGAGATCTGCAAACTTTACACCACCACTGTAAGGAAAAAAAATCAGTGATACCTAACTGTGAATATTTACTTAACAATATAATTTGAATAAGTAATCCATAATATTATAATCCATAATAAATTTTTTAAATTGTTAAAAAAACCAGGAAAATTATATTTTGGTTCACAACAATTGTTCCCATAACTTATTTTTTATATTTAAATGAATATTATTTTGTTTTACTTTTTGAAACATATTTAGATGTATTTGTATATTTTCGGTATGTAAATTTCTATTCAAAAGTTGTGTCTAAATGCACTTGTCAAGTTTGTGCTTCGTACCTTAACAGCACGGTAGCCGTTTCCGGCACCCGGAACACCTGGAAATAAATACAATGTGGAACCTTGTTTTACTGGATCTCCAATTGGAGAAACCACAGAATGAATCAAAAATGATGTTTTTTTTTAAATACTTCTTTCTTCTTTTTACTATTGGGTACAATAGCAATACTCACTTGCAAATTACAAAGGATTTAACAGCCTATCTTTGCACATATTACTAAACAGTTTACTTCACTTAATGTGGGATTATAAATAATATCCTTATATATTATACAATATTTTGCAAGCTTATTAGTAAAATCTTTTTGAATTAGTGATTAGAACATTTAGCAAATATTTTACATAAAATAAATTTACTGTACACGATTTACCAATTATTGTCTAAATATTTATGTTATTAACCACACAAAACTTTAGAATGTATAATATATTTGCGGGTAAAATTACGACACGTTTTGCTGATTGAAATTTAATGTCCTATTTTAAAATAGTAATATTTACCTTCCATCCCAAATTTTCGAAGAAAGTGCTGAGACGTGATTGCCCAGTTGTTTTACCGCCACAAGGCCCTGCATAGGTTAAATAAGTATAATGTGGATTGTTGGTGTTGGTGCCAAATGAACACGTGCATAACTTTAAATTGAAAACAAAAGTAACCTTTCTCCGAAAGATAAACTAAATAATACTATTATTTATGACTAACATTTAAATTCATCATAAAAAAAAATTCTTACCTCCAGTTAAAACAAGTCTGTATACAGTTTTATGGGTTTGATTCGCCATTTTGTATATAGGCAGATATATAAATAAAAAAGGAAACTAAATTACACTACCAATTAGTTTTATACTATATTATTTATATATAACATAAATATCATAAAATTGATAAATGTAAAACAAAATTAGATGAGGCCATCACAGCGCTACGCGCATCGCCTGACAGGCGTGCGAACAAATGACGGAAAATATGATATCGAACATATATTGCCTCGTGAAAAATCATTCGCTCACGAACAAGGAATGAATGCTAGAATAAATTGAATAATAAAGGTTCTTTATTAATATTTATTTTAAATTAATTTATTTTAAGGTAATCTTTTACCATGAGGTAGTTAAAATAAAATATTCATTTCATAAGAAGTGTTTTTAAAATAAAAGTTTTGTAAGAGTGGCAAAAAGTCTTTGCGTTGTAGTTTAAAAAATAACTTACGACTATTTTAATTTTGATGACATTTGATATAACTTTGAAGATTGTTTTCCTATTAGACAGTGAATAACAATTCCAATTTTTTTTGGTTATAAAATGTGGCGATAACAGTTACCATTCTGTAATATTACACATGTGAAAAATAATGTATAATCTTACGAGCTTAAATCACGAACTGTTGACAAAAAGTGTACTAAAGACTCTTTCTTTAAACAATATTTCAACCATTTTACAATTTCTCCAACATGATACAGAAAAATTAACAACATTAACAAAACTTAAACTATCCCAAATCCTTGAAATAAGGGATGATATTTTTAATAAATATGCTGCTCCGGTTTTAGATGGCTCTACCTTATTCTCTCTTAATAAAAAAAGATACCTTGATACAGGAATAGAAAGGTGATATATGAGTTATTATTTTAATATGTAAATTAAAATAAAAGTAATTATTAATAATGATATTATATGTTAAAGTTTAAACACAGTGTTAGAAGGTGGAATACCTATTGGTTACATAACTGAATTATGTGGTCTTGCCGGATCTGGAAAAACGCAATTATGTTACCAATTGGCTATTAATTCTACAATAAATACTGAAAACACAGCCTTATATATTGATACAAAGGGGGAATTTTCATCTATAAGAATTCAAGAGATTTTAGATAACCTTGGTTTTTCTAATGAGGTAACAAATTATTATCAGTAATTGTTGAACAACCCATGCTGTTTAAAAAATAAATTGTGATTAATGTTGGTTTCAGGAAAAGGCAATTAGTTTATTAAAAATAAAAATCGTACAAATATGGACTATGGAAGAAATAATTGATTTCTTCAGAAAACTAAAAAATAAAAGTATAATCATACCAAATTTATGTTTGATAATAATAGACTCATTACCATGTTTATTATTACAACACTTTGGAGATGATAATAAAATAGGTTGTACTTTTTAAACATTTGTTGTAATAAGTAACATTAATAATTATTCCAAAATAGAATATCTGTGTATATGTTTTCCTTTGACGTTCCACCTCCTTGCCAAACCAATTAAAGTCTATTCTTTCTCACAAATAGACTAAATCCAATTTGGGTCACAATTCTCTAATTCTCAGACACTGTAGACTATTGAAGCACTTTATAAACAATGATACATCAATCGATATACTCTTATAAATTACCAGCGCTTAAATCTATAATCATCAGCATGTTGAATCCTACTTTAGCAGCAGACATCTAATACTCTGTCCATGGTTTGAATAATTTTGTTCAATTTAAATTAGTTGTGTATGTTTTCTTTTTAGCTTCATATTGTACATAAAATTTTTCTTTCTCAGTACTTGTTCATTTAAAGTTTTTGTACCTTTTAAGCAATGTATATGGTGTTTGTCTGTATTTTAATCTACATATAATTTGTCTATTACTGCAATAATTCAATATTTATGTGTGTAGAAACTAGTACATGTATTTTTGTAGACAGTTCTTAATAATTAATTAATAAATTTAAAAAGTTAAGTAATTTTAGGATGAACTAAAAAAAAATTATTGTTTCAGGTTTAACTTATTTAAATTGCCTTGTAAATTATTGTCGTTTTTTGTGTAAAAATTATGAAATTAGTATAATATGTGTCAATATTCAAACGAGATGGGTTGAGCAAGATTCAACAGAATTTGAAGGTACTTATTAAAAAGTTTTTGTTATTTTTTTAGTGATTTAATAACACCTTAAATCAATTTCAGATGAATATCCAACAAAGGAAATCACATATATAGAAAAACATAATCGTGGTTTGGGAAAATATTGGCAACACATTCCAGCCATTGTACTTTTAATGGAAAGATGTGCAAGAGACCTTCACTCTAAGTGTGATAAAAACAACTTTGAAGTAAAAACTAGTATTATACGATCTAATTATATTAAACTTGGACAACAGTGTATATTATGTGTAGATAACAATGGTGTAAGATGATAGTTGAAAAAATTTAACATTTTTTTTGTATAAAAAAAATCTTTATTGAAATTTGCGTATTATTGATTATTAACATAAAAAAAATAGTCATTCTTATTTTCTTATTGATAATTTTATTTCTTTTATTAACTGCTTACCAATATTTTGCTTTGTTTAAAACACGCAATGAGTATCTAAAAACAACGTTTAATTTGTGCACATGTGCACTTGTATAATTATAAAAAAGTTGTAAACTAAAAATGTATACCTTTAAACTTAATCTTTTTGCATCGTTTATTAATATTTATATATATATATA
>DWHU01001671.1:0-11734 GCA_018247975.1 Parides photinus | reverse complement strand
TGCTTCTTATTGCGAAACTATTCTTATCACAATTGAATTCAACACAGAAACTAACGATTGGTGTGAAGAGTGAAACATTGTCAATCTAAGCTTCAATTTAAATTGACAATTGCAATTGTCAATGTTAATTAATCATCGCATCGTGTCTGAGATCGTCTATGTTGCAACACAGCACCTGCTACGAAACACTGAAGTAAAATCGACGCAATTTTCTGATTTAAAGGGCGTAGTTGTAAGTAATATTACTGAAGGGTACAGGACGTCAACATCACGCATAATGAACACAATGCTGTAGTGTATATCAACCTAATTAATGTCCTAACTCTTATTGGTAAACATCAGGTAAACTTCCTGCTCGTGCCGCCGCTTGATCGCATGTAAATAGTTACTTAAAAGATTCGCTTGAAGAACATGAAAGATACTTAAGAGATACTTAGGAAGTATAAAATTCCATTTATTTAAAAGGTCATTATGTATTATTCGTGTAAACGCTGTTCATAAAACTTTAGGTGTGCAAAACGTTTATTAATATTAAAATGATTTTGTTGATACTTCTTTAATTTTTTTTTAGTATTCTAACGACAACGTTTAACTGTCCTGTAAATCTTGGTTCTATTCTTACGCCAGGAAGTTATTGTGACGCTATCAAGATATACCTCACACTCGCTACTATCATTAACACTACTATTTAATCACCATTCCTTCTAGGGATAATTCAGGATTTAGGTAACAACAGGTTCATATATTCTGAATCCATGAACTACCTTCGAGCGGAAAATCGAAGAAGTAGCACAATATTCATCATGAATTCTTAAAGCTAAATTTGATTGTCCGATGACTGTACTTACAAAATTCAGTTAAATCACAAATATATAAGTATCAAATAGATATAAATGAGATTTATTATGCAATATTATATTTTAAATAGATATCATGTTCACGTCAATATGTCAATGACCATATATGACATGCCCTAAATAAACACACAAGGGTATATGAAGGCACGCCGTTCACTTTTATACCGATCACTCAAAATTCTGAAAAGGTGTTACTATATTTTTAAAATATAAAATTTCTGCACACGAAAATGAAATATTATTATTGTCTAATTTTTGCTCTGTATCTTGGACATCCCTGACATGACTAAGTACTTTTCAAAAAAGCTAAGATAATAACCAAAGCCTTAGTGTGTTGGAACATACAGAGGTATTTATTATTTTAGTCACTGTCCCTTAACTTTCCATTTGAAGTATAGTACGCATGGGTTATGTTTAAGGAAAACTTTGACGCTGTTTTTAAGGACATTAGTAACTATTATTTACTCACACCTTTTTAGTGTGAAAAAACAAGCCTTTTTTAAATAATATACAACAAACCGTTTGAATGCCTCGTTGTATAGCGATTTCTAACATATGCTGGATGAAAAAGTTTCATGCCGTTCTAGTTATAAAATAAAAAAGAACTTTATGGGATTTATAATATTTACTGCTATTCAAACAACAAAGGTGTTATAAACAACTCATAGTCATATTACTTATGTATTTATGACATTTAAGTATTAATTACTTCAATGTCCTTAATTTTTCGCTATCATTATGTCTTTAAACTTTGTAAAACAATTATCTTAAATATTTAAAAAAAAATTATGTTAGAGATAGCAATCTGTAAAAACTGAACTTTCTAAATATAACCGATTATGTAAAATCTTTTTTGTTCGTTATTTTTGAATGTCATGTCGTTACTCTTTTTATGTTATGTCTAGCTTTAACCTTTACATATTATGCATTTGAACTTTCAAATGTATGTTGAGGTTATAACATACAGTTAGTATTTAGACGGATCTATTATTTTAATTGATGAAGGCATCAATCATGATATGCATAAATCCGATTTTAATACGTTAACGTTGAATTAATCCATAATACATATGCAATGGTTAATAAGATTTAACTTAATTTTTTCCTTATAGATTTGGTAAATTTCCTCATAATTATACTCGTGTCGTTATAATTCAAATTCATATATTTTCTAATCACAGAAGGACACAATATAACTTGTCCCAAATAATAAAGTTATGATTTGTAAATTAGAACTTAATAAATCAAAGCTAACGCATTAGTTTTTTTAAAATAAAACTTCGATTTATAGTATATACAATAAAAGTATGTTAGTTCTTTAATCCAGATAAAAAAAAACAGCTAATGTAATTTAACCAGCAGCGCGATTTTTACTAGCTGTAATTAAAAAAAATATTATCGATTAAATCTCATTTCTGGTTAAAGCGTCTTTGTAAAGAAGACGACTTCTAGAGGATTTTTATAATTTGAATTTTAAACATTATAGGCATGCAGGTATTGCACCGAATATTGTTACATACAGGTATTGCACCGTTATTGAATTAATAACAAAGAAAACAATGTTTCGTTACTTTATTTTCACTCAATAAATTATTACACAGATATGATAAAATCCTCACAAATAACAAAATGCATATAACAATATTAAAAACTAAGAGACACAGTGGCACATTTTCACAGTATTAAATACATTCACTATTGTTTCATTATTGTTACGATATTTAGCTTTCATTTTCGATATACAGCTAATCACACATTGTCCTCGTTGATACCATCTTCATCTTTGGATTTACTTTGAGTCATTTCGTTCGTGACGATATCTAACGATCCATTCTTAGTGAGTCCGCAAAACGAAAGTAACCTTTTATACAAATCTTTCTTCTTAATACAATAAACTATTAACATTGTTAAAATTAAAAACGTTATAATAGCACCAATAATAATGGGCGGGTTGTTATCTATCTCGTCGGTGAAGTTTTCTTGTTTAGAATTTTCATCACGCAAGAATTGGTGAAGTGGTGCAAAATATTCAAGTATGCCGTCAGTAGACAACTCTGTCTCTCCAGTTATCGTTTGAAGAACTGTCCTCCAATCTACGCTGGCACCAAGAGACATTCCTTCGCTGTAAACAAAAAAATATAGTAAACTATGTTTCTACAGTTACATCGTATAAATTATACTAGTAATTCTGTTCAGGATGAACTGATATGTCTATTTTATATATCTAAATAGCTATTTAAAGACTTGAACGTTGACTTGATGGCAAGGAGAATATTTACTCAACACCACAATTTTGCCAACATTGATTAATAAATTGAATCATATTAGCTTTGTAATTTTATTAACATGAAACTGATAATAGCAATATTAGCCACATTGCACATTTATTTTAGTTAGTTTTGAAAACATAGACATTACACAATGGACAATCTTAAATTTTTACATTTACGCAAACGAAAAAGGTCGACAGTTAAGTGGTACGAGCTAAAGCATAAAATTACCATCGGCCTTCACATTATTTACACGTGTCGAAAGTACGTATTATATGAATGTCTAGACTCGCTAACGAGTAAGGAAGAAGGATACCTGAGAAGTTTTCCCGCTTCCTGCACTCCATGAAATGAGCAGTTATGCAAAGGTCCCGTGTGATTTGCTGTCTTGCAAAGCGACGAAAGTATTTGAAACTCCAGTACGTGCGATACTAAATACCTAAAGACACAGTTTATTGACGTATTAACAATAATAGTACATCTTCAATAATATAAGATGACGCGCATGAACTGTCTTTATACTCCCACTGAATAGACGCGGTTTACTCCCACAGGGCGCGAGCCGAGGTCATAATCCATCAAGCAATCCAAGTACTCATTACGAAGGTACTCTCTGTGCAATTTATATATTTGTGTGGTTCAATGCTAGAAATATTGATTATTCCTCCCTCAACAGTCATACCTATCACCATTTTCATCCATATTTAAGAACAGCGGTCGCCAAAGGGAAGATACGAAAAAAATCTTCATTCCTGTATAAGTATCTTAATAGTAATCGTGAGAACTTACGATTTACACGTTTACATTTAATTTTTTTTAATCTTTCCCATTATTGAATATAATTTATTGAAATTAATTGGGAAAAAGAGGACAAAAAAAATCTTTTCGATTATCCCAAAAAACTTTTATTATTTTTGGGGTTTGGCACAGCGTGTCAGTCCTCATCTATGCTAAATACACTGTTAAGGTATTAGCAATGGTTTTTACAGCCGCCTGCCTGTCGCTAACCCTCATTGGGAATGCCAGTGATATTTAATTTCTTAAACCGCAAGTAACTCGAAAAGTCATCGGTGCGCGCCGGATTCGAACCCGCGACCCCCGAATCGAAGGCCGTGATCCCAAACCACTTGGCTATCACGGCTTCTGACTTAGACATCTGGCTGCCAACTGTAAAATACTCTAGGATTCACTTAAGTCATATGGTGGCAACAAAACTGTAAACATTATTTATTTATTCAATATAAAACATGACGTATAGAAAAATAACAACAAAAGAAGTTTTATAGTGGAGGTACGTAACCACTCGGCTATCACGTAACATGCAATGAAATATTATATTATAGATGTTAATAAATCCTTCATAATTTGATTACAGAAACTGTTTCATTTAATAAACTAGGTGTATTTAATTGGTTCTGACATCACGATTTTTTATATATTTAATAACTAAAAAATAGTATTAGCGGTTCACGAGAAATTAAATATTACATTACATGTCGGTTAGGTGGAAAAGTTTGGCGACCGCTGTACAAGTGAGTAGGCTTTGAAACAATCACTTACAAGTAACTTACGTAATGTACTGCACATGGGACACGACATGATATTTCGCGGCAGGATCCAAGTCACTTTCATTTCTTGGTACCGGCGGCGATATTCCGGTCTCGTTCATTCTGTAACAATCACACGGAATCCTTAACAACTAATGTAACGGGTTTTAAACTTATCGATTTGCAACATGCAGTCGTAGGTCGATTTTACATTAAATTCACTAAACTTTACCTTGTACACATCTTTTATTTTTGAGGCAGTAAAAATAATCTCGGTCTGTCGACAATAACCGCAAATAACTCAATTTTCCTCCAAAAAATAATTGGATTGCCTTATTTTTTTCTCTATTATAATCATTATGAAAAGGAAAGGGTTGCGACTTGTACAAATTGTAACCGCAACAACAATTTATGTGTGATAAATTAATGTATTTATATAGCAAGCAACATTTAAATGGTTACATGACATAACATGACAAAGTAAACCAATTAATAACAGTTAAAGATAGAAGTGGAGAAGTTTATCATATAATAACTACTCCAGTGATCGATTCTCTTTCGCCGACATTACACGTACGAGTATCAATAAGAATAAGTTTTAAATTTGTTATAATACAAAAGTAAATTCGTAAAGATTTTTTAACCGTCGTAAGTACAAAATATTCGCAATTTGAACTGTTACATAATCTTGCAAAATCCGCAACACCAACCGTAACCAAGTTACGAAACATAGGCCAAGTTGTTTGTCAGTAATAGTTGCTTTGCGGTGATTAACAACTTTTGAGATAAGTTTTCGCAAACTATCGTATCGTAATGGATTTGATGATTTGGCAAGTATATAATTTACTATGACTAATAACAGATACAGTGTCCTCGAGTTGCGACTTAGTTTTGTAAAGAATAAATCAAAATGGAATAAAGAGCAAATTTTTTTGTACCTACGATATTTTTCGGCATACAACTGTTGTTATAGTCTAGTAAAGATATTAAAAAATATTACATATATACTTATACAATACTCGTTCTTAAACTTTATGTCAGTCATTTTCGTACACAGATTAACTTAAACTATTGTTGTATGGTACATCAGAAATTTCCTCTTAGATAGAGACGTCACATTTGATTTAGTGAGGCGAGGTCGCAAACCTCTATGACTATGCAAATATTATGAATACTAAACATCATAGGTTTCTCTTGTCATTTAAATACTAGTCTACACTAAGCTTCTAACGTTATGTTTCAATACAATTTAAATTTTGGTTAAGTTAATCAGTTTCTTCGACATTCACGTTAATAATCGCGTGACTACGTCAGATATCTACTGTATAGATTTTTTTATGAAGGCATAGAAAAACACGTAATTCCAATTACGTCAAACGTCCGCTTCTTAGTAACACAAACACTCTATAAAAGTGTGCATGTTAGCTTTTCATCTTCATTAAGTTAATTATATGTTTTTTGTACATTAATAAGTCTATTAACTTGATAACAAATAATACGCATTACTAATAACAGCAACGACAAAATTAGTATTGCATAGTATTGTTTCAAACACAACCACAGTGTTCTGGGCGACTACAATCTCCATCTACATACACTCCAATTGTTACTTAACATCATGAGAATTTGAGGACAAGTATTTATAATTTCAAAAACATATATAACATACAACAATGATTGTCATTACTTATTACATCTGGCACGAATAATAGATTTGTATCAAATAAATTGATTATTTAATACTCCATCGTCTCTCATTAAATGATACATTCTCAAAGACGAACGTTAGAAAATCTGAGAACAATGTGATAGTAAATAACTTTTACAAACAACAAATAGAAATAATAATACAAACTTATCAACAAGTATAACCAATTGTATTTGTTGTATGCCCCACAGTACAATACAATTCGATTGTAGGCGGGGGGGGAAATTTTAGAAAAGACCTGATATGACATTGCCCTTTTTGCTATGGGTTTTTTAATGGCAATGACGTCGGTGTTAAATTTAAAGAAAATAAAGTTGTAAATTGTATAGGTTTCTTAAGTGGGCAATAAAATTATTTAATATTAAAAAATATTTATGGTATAATTGGGAAAGAGGGTATATATATATACCCATAAGGGTTTATAGAAATGCCGGTGTGGGGCATAGCACAAAAAAGGTTGGGAAACACTGCTCTATATCCATTTATTTTTACAGTATAGAGATAGTGTGTCTATAGAAAAAAAATAATGAATTAAAAATCTAGTGTTTTATAAATGGTAATTGTAATTAATTTACCTAAGGTCCCACCAGTGTTGATTCCAATTTTGCATAGTTGAATTAGCGAAGACGTCCCATCGCCATCTGTCGAGGACATACGCATACGCAACGAGAGGAAGTTTTTCTAAAGCGAGCCAAAGCAAATGGTTGAGTTCGGCTTCAGGACCCGTTTCCACCTTCACTAAGTTCAAGGTTCTCAAGTAAGCCGGCGAGGTCAGCTGCACGGCGACGATGTCTGAGATTGCATCGTGAAACGCTGAAAGTGAACGTTCCGTTATTATTATGCGGGCTGTTTTTGTTCGAATACAATCGTTAAATATATTTTTTTTCGGAGCCAGTATATAACAAAACTAACTACATTCAACTCTCCATGAAACACACACATGATAATTTTAGTGTTTGGAAGAATTATATTTCACAGCACTGCTGTATACTGATTATTAGTCTGAGAATCTAGCTATTTTGTGCGGAGGATTGTCATATTTTATATGATGCTATATGTATATGTCACATTCATTATAATTATACAAAATCGCCATGTTTGACTAATTCATTAATTGCAGTATTTTTGAGTAGTTGAAACTCAAGTTATTTCTGTATACCTAACATATCCTAATCTAATATTGTAGCTATTTTTAGTTACGGAACAGATAAGTTTCTTGGTAGTGCATATTATCGTTACGCCATTCTTTTTAGTATTATGTTAATGGATAATGTAAAAGAATTCATTGATATCCACTCGTTCTCCTGTGAAAAATAAGATAATCAGCGGCTTAGGGCCGGGGTTTTTAGTATTAACATCTCCCTGTGGCAACAAAAATGGCAGACATAAAGTTTCGGAACGCGTATTGTGTAATTATATTCTCGCTACTTTTTTTTACTATGATTTTATTCCTAAATAAATCACTATAACTTTTGTCAAAAAACCATTCTTTATTGCATTAGTATCCATAAATCTATTTATTACTACGATTTGGAAATTATGACTACGAACCGGTTATGTATAACTACTGAATTAAGCACATGTATTGTATGTATATATCTTGTAAGTTACTAAAGATATTAAATACAAAACGAAATAATATCAACAAAATATATAATGTTATGAGTAGGGCAACCTTTAAGAATCATCGTGATTTACAGTCCGTGCGCATGCGTACTCGTTGTTTATCATTTAAATGTCAAAATCATGTGCAAAGTCTCGTGTACTGTACAAAGAACTTATATATAGCTATAAGTATTAAAGTGTAATTAATAATTTAACTGCCATTAACAAGTAAGTAATAGCGTTAACAAGTAGTCTTTCTAATTTATTCCTATTGATCCTTTTATGCATCATCATAATTGATTTTCTTTTCAGCCACTGTATGTTCCCATTGCAGGGACTCGGGCCTTCTCTCATAATGAGAGAGTATTTGGCCTTAATCCACCACGCTGGCCAAGTGCGGCGGATAAAGGCAGTGATATTTAATTTCTTAAAGCGCACATAACTAAGAAAAGTCATCGGTGCGCGCCGGATTCGATCCCGCTACCTCCGAAGGGAAGTCGAGGTCTCAAACCACTCGGCTATCACGGCTCTTTAGATTGAGCGAGATCTAAATTATATACCGTTAATGATTTATTAACGCTATATAATTTATATCATTCTGGTTATTTTTTTTTTGTTAATATATAGATGACCACTACGATTACATTTGATCGTAAGTGGCGATGCACTTTTGGATGATTAAGCATACTAGTTCAGAAAAAATAATTAATGCAAATAACTAAATTATGTACGTCTGTAAATTTTATATATTTAACCTTAACATTGTTATATAATAAAATATAAACTGCAAAACAGCAAAACCTAATACATCTGCGATTCACGTTTTTTATTTGATCTACTAACTCTGATTCATTTGTTAAGTGCTTGTAACACAGAGATCTTTGGTTCGATTCCAGGGTTCGAAATTCTGGAAGTAAGTAGTATGGCCTTTAGTAAATGCTTAACTTACTACCACCTACATTTTTTTATAATCTACCTTCGTAAAGATGTTTTTTAGTTGTCAATATATAAGAGCTTTACTGGCGGTAGGTACAACCGCAGCTCCTATTTATTTCGACAAACAGTAATGTGCAAACATTAATTAGTTCTGCTTTGAAAGACGTTGTAGTTATGTGAAATTACTGGGTTCGAGATTTAACTTTTGCTGTGTATACCATCCAAATTAGTGGGAGATTGTTAATACAAGGCGAATTATTTTCCAACAAGTGAACGACTTGCTCACCTAGTCCGCTCGTTAAAAAAGAAGAGCTGGAATATTCTACATAGTATCTGTTATGGAAGTAACATTTTGCAGTTTAAGTTATTATAGTTACCTGGATTAGGTCCGTCGCGGTACAATGGCTGTAGTTTGCGATAGTGTTTGAAGTATTGCACGTGGCCTAAAAGCCTCGCGGCGCGAGATAATCCCACTGTAACGTCCGTTATATTCTCACCGCACCATTTAATCCTGTTAAAAAACGTATAATTAAAAAAAATACTAAAAACCGCCTACTGAGATACAAGCTGTAAACAAAATACTTGTTTTTTAGTATACAGCAGGATAAAGAGATTTTTGTGACTATTTATTACGAGCAATCTTTTTTGTAACCAACAAAAGTAAGACGAAAACGTTGTTCACGTTGTAATACGCCTACTTCTAAGATAACATAATATTTATATATTGCAGTTTGTAGAAATAGTAAATGCGGTTAACCACTAATATCACAGAAAACTTTTAAATAGTTTCTAACATACTTTGTTTCATGTCTCTTAATAGATAGAATAATATTTTTATTTAAATATTTGTATTTTTTTAAAAGAACAAATTAGAGAGGGGTGGAGGCTTACTTGATGACCACAATAAGCCTGTTAAGATTGATACGATTAAGAAGAAGATTTAATTCATTAAACTCTCATAAAGTAAATATACTTCTTAATAGAGAAATGTTTTTAAAAGATCTATATGAAAAGCAAACATAGGTTTATTTCTATATATCTTCAGAAAAACACGTGTAAAATTAACGCCGAGTTTGTTTCCCATTCCCAACTTAACGAAGGCGACTTTTGTTAGTTGTATATTAATTTCCTCTTGAAATTATGTGATTTTCCTTATTTGTAAATACGTATTATAAAGTTCTAACACCTTCAACTTTTTATTAGATTTTATGTATGAATAATTCTAGTCACCTTGATTGTATAATAACAGAAGAAACTAAAAATTTTCCTTGATAATTGTGATACTATTTACAAACATAATAGAAGTATTTTTCATAATTTATATGATAATATTCATCACCTATATAATATGTAAATATTATTTATTTATCTTTTATTTCTTCGCGATAATCTCAAGATGCAGGGCTATAATATAGTTATTGATTTTAATTCGTAACACTTCTTTATAAAAGTATTTTTTAACTCAGAAAGTGCTATTAATATTATTTATGAAATTTAAATCTTCAACGGGTTTGAAATATGCGGATTCATAGATACATTTAGAACATAAAACCTAAAAGATTATTTAAACAAGCTAAGCGGTCAGCTTATATGAATACGGTACGGAAATTGATATAAAATATTAATCTTACACCTTCTTTAAAGTACATTTAGCAATAAATAAGAAATACAGCGGATGTACAGGAAACATTTTTTTCTCTTTAATTTTTTTACACGATTCATTATGCATTATATCTTAGTAACCTTGCAGTTATTTATGTGGTCATCACGGTCAGACTACTCGTGATATAATGCCAATGGATCTAATTTAGCACTGACCATATGATCTTGCCTTGCTCCATTTAAAGGATACAAAATAAAATAATTAAACTATAACCTTTACAACACCTATTAAATTTAAAGCAAATTATGCTTTATTAGACTACAAAGGCAAGCTTATTGATTAAATAAGAAAAGTATTAAGACTTCATACTTGTAATTGACCCCATCGCACATGTCATGACTAGAAGGTAAGCAGTTCGCTGAAATCATGTTCTCTTTTATGTCTTCATAAGATTCCTTTCCACTTGCAAACCCAAGAGAACGATGGAATTCATCAACAATATCAAATAGATCTTTAGCATTTAAGCTTTCGTTGTTTTGCACTACAGGTCTGTGAATATGTGGGTACATTGTAATTTTGTTGTAAAGCGCCTGCCATTCCTGTGCCCACAAATTACCTACAAATATTAATTTGCTATTATAATTCTGTAAGGTGTAGTTTACATACAAAACGAGTTTATTATTAAAAACAACAACAACATTACTTCAAGATGATTTATCATAACTTACTATCAATAATTAACTATTGTTTAAATAAATCGTAAATGTTTAACCCTGCAAAGGCACGGTATTTTACTTAAATTGGTATTTCTAATTATTAGTAATTTTGTTAATTGTTATCATTACTTACCAAGTAGATGTGCAGGTATTAATTTATCATTGTCAAGCAATTCATTATTTTTGAAGAATGCTTTTAATTTTCCACGGACATAAGTATGCAAGGACTCGTACAAGGGTTTAATTTCATACCATAATCTAGTAATAGTGCTTTCAAAATTATCATCTTCAAATGTATATCGCCACATATCACCCGCATCGGTAAAGTTTTCTGTTTGTGCCACATTATTCATTCTCGTGACATAATCCTTAAAAATCGGTCGCACCTGCTTCCCAGTTGCATCCCTAAATGCCTTCCAATAATACAACATTTCCTTCGTATTGTTGCTTCTTTTGAAAATCGAAATAATATCTGGCAATGAAATTGTAATA
>DWHU01001670.1:0-11737 GCA_018247975.1 Parides photinus | reverse complement strand
AAAAATAAATGGTACTTATGAATATAATCTCCAATATAATTATTTTTATAAATATGCAATTTCGAACTGGATTTATTCAGAAATGCTTGAAAGTTTATGAATAATAAGTTTCTGGTTACTTAAATGCACAACAACGCTAATTACAAGTTTGTATAAATTTGTTTCAACTTAGTTAAAGTAAATGAAATTCACTTAGAGCTTTATTAGTTTTTGATAATGAGTAAAGTAAAGATTAAAGAGATTTTCATTGAAGTAGCAAAGATTTCTTTTACTGAAAAGAAAGCATCAATTTTATCTAACAGTGTGTTTCGCAATTCAGTTCTCGTCCCATGCTTGGTATCCACGCAATGTGATTACGTAGACTGTAAAGCAGATTATAAAATTAATCATTTCTAATATTAAATTGATATATCTAATATTAAGTTACTAACAAACGAAATATCGATTGAACATTTTTCATAATAAAATAAACTATAAAATATAACAGAATAACTAGATAAAACCCCCGTTATTCGTTTCCGGAAAAGTATTCAAACAAACACTTAATATTAGATTAAAATTGTAGGACATTATGAATTAATACCTTTATTATATGTATATATTATTTCTAGAAGATATTCTAAATAGTAATTTCTGTTTTGTAGGTTATATTTATTATATTAATGTAGGTATCCACATTATCTTAGAAATGTTGTGGTTACTGTGGTGCTGAAACTTAAACTGAGGGTTCTGTTGAGAAGATGCTTATTGTTTCCGTTAGGGAAGGTGCTTATTAAGGATTTCATTACGTTGAAGAGTCCGTAGTTTTGTGTTTGTACTTAAATGTAAACATAACATTTTTTTATTATTTCTAATGTGCGCAAATAATAATATACTTTTATTTCAATCTATATTACAGGTAAAAATAATTAGACAAAAGGTGGAAATTGTAAGTTTTATTAAAGAAAATACTATGATTAGTAATATTTCTTAGCTTAATCGTTCTGAAATTATTATTATATTTTAAATAATTCATAAAACCAACAAAGATTTGCGTGTTAGAAGTTACAGTAGTAATTTAAATTTTAAAGTTAAGTAAGTGAACAGTTTTTTAATGTTTAGTGTTGTTTAGAAAACTTAAAAAATTACCGTTGAATAACAACTATATGTTGCGAATATTACTTACCATAACAATATGTATTAGCGCGTTATTACAGTTATTTAATTTTTATATAAATATGTTTCATCAGAGTTACTTTTACCACTAGTTTCTTCAACAATTCCAGAAAGCCCTTAAGAATGAACAAGAAATGAAATCTAATATAAACAGACAAGAATGATACTTGAGCTCAAAATTTGGTATTCTCTACTACCCTCCTCGTTGCCATATTTGTCGTACAGAACTGAATTTAAAACAGGGATCTATATCTATTTGACACAGCTTAAAAATTGCCCGTTTTTACGCTGGCATTTTTATTAGGTCCCGTTTTCCTTTAAGTAACGAGAGCCCGCGCTCTCCCTCGCTGAAGTTTATTCAAATTCCTTTAAAAATATTCTATTTTTTTTTGGTTCCTCCTTTCTTCTCGCCCGGGAAGTCTTAAGTGAGTTGGTTAGAGTTACTATTGTTATTTACTGTTCAAAAGAGATTGTTATCTGTTTTCATTTAAATAAATAAACTCTATATCAGGTTTTAATTTAAACTATACATTAAGAAGGCGTTGCGAATCACAGCGTTGTTTTAATTGAAATCTATTCCCTTTCTGCTACCCTATAATTAAGTGCTGGTACAGTTTAGTATGTACCCTTCCCTGGAGATTTGAATGACACCAGTACACATAAAATATTCACACCCCAAAACCCGTTAATAGCCGCAGATTAAACGAGTTTATGTATTCTCTTTAGGGTTTCAGAATTATTTAATACCTGCATTATCTTTTAGCGTTATATTTGTATGTGCATATGTAAGAAATATTCACGCTGCTCCGATGTAATAAAGTTAATTGTTTCTATATTTTATATTAAACAAAAACAAAAATATTTTCAATTTAAAAGCTCATTATCACAATATCTTCCAAAACGTACAGTTAAGGCGAATAACGGAAGTCTTCAAAAATTGTTGTTTTTTAAACATGCTGGTTGCTTTCAATGTTTTATTTTATTAAAGGCTCAGAGAGGAGGTCACACTTGTACTAGTTCGAGCCGTGGTGTAGTGTATATTCGGAAACAGAGCTGTCGCCGTTTCCCTATAAACGATTGCGACGAAATGATGATATTTCAGTATTAATATATTCCGTTAATCTACCGCGGACAACATCATTGCAAATAATATCTCTGCAAATTAATCAAAGTTTGAAATAATTTAAATATTGATCTAACTCCAGTAAGTAGCGGGGCGGGAGCCTGCGAGCCGTCCAAATATTTGTCTTCGGCAAACAGTAATATCGTTGCGCCTCCGAGCTATTCCCGATCCGATCCGCTTCCGTATTACAATCGGGGCTTGATATGATAATGACTTACACGTAACGACTGCCGATGCATATTGGAAACGCCTTTGAAGAGTTTTCACCGAAATACGTATAGCATAATCAACTTTGTACTTATCAAATATTTATAAGTTTTATGTAAGTCATCACAAAGAGGCATAATCTCATAAATTCATGATATAAACAATATAAAAGATATATAGGTACACCCCATTTACAGTGCTTGTAATACGACTTAAGATGCACAAATATGAATTATTATTTATAATACAGACTAAATATTTGGATAATCCAACTTGTAATGAACTTTAAAAGATGTAGTATACATAAATCACATTAACATTTACAGCTCTGAAAACATCATGGAAGTTTTAAATCATCGGACAATTTTTTAACATTGTTTTTTAAATAGCACGTTAACGAAGATATTAAAATTTTTTCTACATCTTGCATCATATATATTATTTCAATCTTTTTCTCATGTCACATTAGTCATAGTCGCCAGTAAATATAAGCCATAGCCATAAAGCTATTGTTTTGTTATATTTATTACAAAATATTAATAGTAGTACATTTGGTTACAAGTTTTCCAAAGAACTTTACTGAGGTGATTTTTTGTTAATAATATTGTTCACATATCGAGAATACACAGTGAAATAAAGGATTTTAATTAACTAGTAAGTAACCGATATCGTAGATGGCTATTATGGCATGCAAACAGATAGACACAATGCTAATAGTAATTATAAAAGGTAACACGATATTATTGAACCGCAATGTCTCGTCAATTTTAATGAAACCCGTCGGACCCGTCGTTTTACATATTGCATACAGATTAATTAAGATGATCTGTGATTTTATTTTAGTAGTTTTAAAATTGATTAATGACCTGGTTTTAGTATTCTGCTGTGTTAACATTTTTATCTTTAATTCAATTATAAATGATTCAACGATGGTTTAGTATAAATTATTTGTGTGTTTTTACCATGAACTGCTTTCGTTGTTTTTTAATTCATCAAAGCTACAAGAAAAGCGAGACTTTCACGGGATAGTTAATACGCTTGCCCATAACAATGCGGCATTAGTTAGGATAGTACGCAAATCACCATATTATGCTTGTCTCCTTAAGACATGAGATGTTAGGTCTCGTCATCTCAGTAACTTCAATCGCAGCAAGGGGTTGTAGCCTTTCGGACAGAAACATATTAATGCTTGGGCTCTAATGTTCTGCTATAGAAACAGGAGCTGCGTTGGAATCTACTAAGATGGTAGTCAACAACTGTGATCTACCATCAGTGTTATATGGTTGTTAATTCGAGTTCGGAATAGTTGCATTGTTTTTTAGAATAAAGGTTATATTAGGAATTTCCTCGTTACACCTAAATCCTAGAATTTTGGATCTGGCAATATCTGAGAGCCTCAGTATTCTAGGCGAGTATGCAGTTTTTGGCTTTGAAACCGGAAAGTGGAAAAACCGCTAGTGATCATTATTTCAACAATGTAGTACCGTAAAGCAAAAAAGCTTGCTATAACATACATATAAATTATATGGATCATAAAGATAATTTTATAGTTACTGCTTTATAAGAAAAAACTATATATCACACTTTAAAACCAAGACGTGACTTATAGTCGTAAGGATAATACTAGTCTATATTTAAGCTTGTAAAAGATCATATTTAAGCTTCAGCATCGACTCGTCAAAGTTTGCGGATCAAGGAGAGTAATGAAGACTTATGAGTCTGGCTGTTCCGAGCTCCTAATTGTCATCTTAGTTATTTGTTAGGAGTTTGTCGTTAAGTAGTCGTGACGTTGGAGGACGTTGACGCATTCTCTCAGAGTCGATTTTTAATTAATGTAATTACTTACCCGCGATGGAAAATGGCAGATGCGCTGTAAGCGGAAAACTTTTCAGTGACACCGAGCTGATGATATCATAAACATATCCATTTAGAATTTATAATTAACTTGGAAACCATTTTTTCTATATTTTTATTATCTATTCTACTAATACTATGAAATTTCTCCAGGAAAATTAAAACTTTTCTGACTCCAACTTTAACGTCAGAAAACTTATTATAGAAACACAATAACTTCATGTAATTCCTTCGTGTGATTAATAAAGCCTTCCTTTAACTATTCACTGGCTATTAATGAAGCTAAATCATACACGGAGTTAACTGATAACAAAGCTGTAAACTGCTAGGCGCCACTCAGCCATAAGGTTACTGGCTCATAAGTCGATGATGATGCAGTACTTTTTGGTTATTGTTGTTAATTTAAATTTATTAATCACGTGAAATATTTTGGGACATTATATAACACCGACAAAGAGAAGTCTATGAAAAACAAATTTAATAAAAGCATTTTGGGTAAACAAAACAAACTAAAAAAGGTTTAAATAGAATTTAGGCCGTTAATGTTCATTATATGGAGTGCAAGTATAACTCTTTTTTACCAGTTCAATTCCACTTTAGTTTATAGTGGTATTGAGTGTTTAATGTGTTATACATCGTTCCATGTGAACGAGAATGATTCATCAGAGCCCATTCACGGCGATCTCTGGATTCAGTTGCGGTTTAAATAGAGATGTCTTTTGAATAACTTTTTTATATTTAATATATCGATTCTGTTAGAATCGTAAGTCGATAACGAATTCTGCAAAATTTATTAAGAATATGTTTGTTATTAATAAAGGTTAAACTGGTAAAAGGCAGCTACATATAAATAACACACTTCATGCTTTACTTAGTTTATAATAAATTTTCCGAGAAATCTAGTTAACTAGTGCCACTTGTTATATTATTAGAAGTAGATAAAAGATTATGTACATACTTAACCTTTACTGACACACGACCTTAACGGACACAGGAAGAATAATGGATCATTGAAGTTATTTTTAACTGAGATATATCTCGAAAGAAATTATAAAAATATTGTTAGAATAAAAATGTTTTTTACTTTACGGATTACCAAGGCAGGAGAGATGTAAATGGTGAATAATATGACGGTATGCAATGCACCACATTGATTTAATGAGACATAAGTATATAACATTATATATTTTACATAACTTTTCTAATTGGCGTAATTTTCAATTCTCCACACGTACTGATTGTGAAATTATTACAATATTGTTAACCAAAGTATTATATGTAATTAATTAGTTTTTACTATCTGTCTGCGATAAATAATGTCTATAACAATCTTTTTTTTGTATTATGTATAGAGTTAATACTAGTAATTTTTCTGATAAATTATCTCTCTTGGTTTCAATGAATAAATAAAATAAAAGAAAAGTGTGGATACCGCAGTAGTTTAATAACTATAACGCCATTTAAACCGGAACACGGTAATATTATCATACTATTGTTTGACAGCTGAGATAGAGACTGCGGCGGTTACCGACTCAGACGATATTTCGTAGGCGAGATCTGTGGCCAGTAAACGCGCTCGAATAGTGGTACTTTTTCGAAGGTATTCCGGGTACTTTTCCAAAAGAGACTTTCGATACCTTGGGTTCATCACTAGAGTGTGCTCACTAGACTGGGATTTAGCCGACGCGTTGTCGACGGCACGGATTACCGTGATTTCCCGGGGGGCTCGGTCCGAAAAGACACCTCCGTTGCATCGCCGATATTACTTTCTACGGTGACAGCTTTTGACATATCAACCCTTAATTATTTTCTAGATAATTATTTGTTTTTTATTATAAAACTAATAGCTCAATGAAAGTTTTTTTTATTAATATTAAGAACTGAAACTATTACGATAATTCTCTTTCTAAGTGAAGGCTCATAATAATATAGTCATAATAAAGACATTTACACTACATTTATGATATAGAACATAGATATCAAATCTCGCAACTGGATCTCTAGCTGAAGCGCTCTATAAATCGTGGTCAAGTTTCATATAACTACTCTTCTACAATTAAAGAGTTTACAATAACATCTACTTAGATTATTGATGGCTAGAAATCTACTACCCACAAGACATAATAAAAGATCATTCTTGTTTGTTTATGATTCCTGTATTTCTTCTTACACAGTTCAGAGCACACAATAAACTATCACATTTATTATTGTAAGTTTATTGAAAATATCTCGCAAATTATCAATTGCGAGTCCAATATGAAAGTACACTAGAACCGCGTTTTTTAATTACTTATTACTATTAGCAGCTCTTTAACATTTTTCACAATTCTTATAATATACTTCTTCATTGCTAATTACATAGATATAACTAAACTGAAGTAACAAGTAAAGAAAAGTAAAGAAGAAGTAAGAAATAATTGTGGGACGTAAAGATATTTAATAATTTTCTTAACGAAAACTGGGTTGCTTGCAATCGTAGACACAACTTGGATTTTGAAGCGAAACAGATACTAGTACAATCCATCATAAATACCATGAGTTACTAAAGTCTGGCTATTTAGCAAGGCTAGCGATATCTATCTGGGCATTAAAGTGAATTCTTTAAGTGCGCAAACAGTACTGCCGATTAAAAAACGCTGTAGCTTGTAAATTTATCGATATAATGAGATTTAAGAGCACAGGAGCAACAGCAGCTTAGTGTGTTAAGTTTGAGCATATCATTATGGCCATATTCAAGTTGACGTCACTTACCAGGGGTATAAAGTAATATTAAGATTACTCACACACTTACATATGATTAACGAAATATCAAGCGGGTGTTTCAAAGTAATGGTACTTTGATTGTCTTCTGCAGAAGTCCATTATCTGTGAATATTTATAATTGAATAAACCTTTAAAACGTATAGTATTAACTATTAATACAGACTACTAACAGCGTACCTAACCCTAAAGAGTTTAACTTTAGTATTTACAAAAAAGTTTGGTTAACTAAGAGTTAATTATATTACAATTCGTTTTGGTTTCTCACTATTAAAAATAATTTATACAACCCCAGAAAAACAGATTAAAAATTACATTGTTAACGAATTTTAGTGAGATCACGTTATACGAACGGCTACGTAATGTTTATGACGAAAATGAAAACATCGATGTCCACCCTCCGAAGGCGACGACAATGCATCACGAGTCGACATCCGCCGGAAGTGGCATAACGAGGTCGTTGTTCCGCCCGATCCTCCCCCGTTCGTCCCTACCCCCGACTATTTTTATACAGAACCCCATGGAGATTATATTCGGTTGGCATTCATTCGAACTCAATACCATGGTGATGAATACCGGTTCGTATTAACAATTTGTCCCGCGGCTGTTTTCGGAGGTAGTGAATACGTCGATGTTATTAAAGTAATAACTCTTAATAAGGAGATTTTTCAATAGAATATGTTGACTACTTTCTGCGATAAAAGAGAAATCTTTATTACATAAAATTTGTAATGTATCTAGGGACCGCTATTTTACTTTCAACAAATGTAGACAGAAACGATAAAAAATACAAGGTATGCGTCAAAAAAATTCGGCGTATACGAACAAAAACAAAAACTAAAAAAAAGATAATCTATTTTTATAAATTAGCTACATTGAGTTTTAAAAGTATGTAAATTAAAAAGTTTGTTGGTTACTGAAATTGTAACATACTACGACTATATTATATACTATTGCTATATTAATTAAATGCACCTAGCCTGTGATTGATTTTTCTGATAGTTCTGTTTACTATTATAAATACGATTGAGTTTGAGATCGTATCCGCTAGCAACGGCCACTAGAGTAAAGCCTCTTAACTGTAAGCTCCTCTAATTAGGTCCTTCGCGTTAACATCTCCTGCGATTGCCTCATTAGTATAACTTCACTTGTAGGGATTTTCGGCTATAAGAACGCACGCATATATTTGATATATTATAATATAATGAACTGTTGTTATAATAATAATATATTTGGTACTTGTACATTACACATATTTAAAAATATATTTCGATGCATTACAATGTTCACAGTACAAAAAATATCTGTTTAATAATTAAATATTTACTTTTATATTACAATATCGGAATACGTTTTGAGGTCGATAAAAATCTGTAGACCCTGTCCATTTATCTATGCCCATGTCCATAAATGGTAAACAAATTAAGTTAAGCTTTTAAATTGTTTAAATTAGTATGATAACTAAATTAACTCCGGAATTAAACCAATAAAGCGCAACCTTAACACTTAAGAAAATTTAAAACTTTTATAAGAGGAAAGTTGTTTCTAAAGAGTTATCACTATCATTAATTAATATAAAAATAGGGTGAGAGATGTTGTATCATGTATTACTGACATTGTCCTCAATATTACCTGAAGTAATGAAATAATAATGTCAAAGATAGTAACGCATGCTTACACAAAATACTAGAATACTTCTGTCTGCAGAAGAATACTAATGATATTTAGACGGCTGATTAGAAACATTAGTATTGCAAGTGATATAAGTCAGCGAAGATCTAAGCAAACCCTTCTTCCATCCTGACTCTGGTTCCTAATGAATAAATGAAATCTATTATGAAAGCTTTGAATATTATTTACATCCGCACTTTTATCTGATGTTAAAAGAAAGGATAAATAATTTAATTAAAAGTGGGAAGTTATCAGTTTTCAAAGTTTCACAAAGATTTATTAACGGTCAATGTAAAATTTAATTTCGTAATTAGAGCACAGCGTGAAACGAAAAAGGGTATCTTGAGAATTACTTTTTAACCTCTGCTAAATGCTTTCGTCTTTGTTAGTAAATATTATATTTATATTGTTAACAATACAGTTGTATCTATTATTCACGATAGACTTTTATAAATTCTTTTCAGGACAAATATTTTAGATAAAGCGAGAAAATATAAAGTTTAAACAAAAGTATGAAAAAAAAAATTATTAAATTTTGTGTACTCTCCTTTCAAACATATTCTGAAATATAAGGAAATTATTATTTATAATATGCTTATTTTTATTGTGTAATATTCTTATGTACAGCATGCAAGTGTAAATAAGAAAATCTCATTTAAAACTGGAAAGATAAACTCCTCTGCAAGCGCATTGAAACAGTGCTATTCACTGGAAAATACGTAATCATCAAGTTACAAGCTTCTGGTGAACGCCTCCGTTAGGATACCAATATGTACTTTGTCCTGTAACAGTTTTAGAAGAATATTTGTCTTCTCGTATAATACGTATGTACGCAATATGACATGTAATAGCCTTGACTTTGTTGTAAAAGAAGATTCAAAATCCCAGCAGTGGAATATAAAAAAATCTATCTGTTAGAAAAAAACTTCCCAGTTATAACAAAAATCCAGCAATGGCGTGTGAATAATAATATTTTACCTGTAGATAATAACTTTTCATATCTAGAATCATCTACATGGAGTTTAATGACAGAAATGCATTAGTAGAACAATACTTTATGCGTGCACGTTAAAACTTAAACGGAACAACGAAAATTATTCTAATTATTGTTTAAAAAATACTTTAACGAGGAACAGAACTCTGTTGTCATTGGTATAAATTGATTTAGTTAAAATAACTTATTTGTAATAATATATAAACGGTATGATTATATAAACATGTGCTACATAAATTTATGCCAAATTATTAATGCTTTTTCATTTAATACTAGCACATAGTAGTACAAATAATTTATTTTAGACCATCACAAAAATCGTTTTGCTCCCTAATGTAACAGTACTGTTTTTATGACTTAAAGCTCCTTATCTCTTTTTCCACTCCACTGACGGGAATATACTGAAGTTCATTTAGACATAAATTCAAGCTTTATAAACAGAATGTTCTTGTTGTTTCAGGAGTATTTAAGTGACACATTAAATATTTAAGATCACCTTTATAAAATTATTGGTGTTTTAAAAAAGGTAGTTTTTTAAATATTGTAATCTGTCACTTCGTCATTATCATTGTGCTGGAGCGACGAGTGTTAAGAGGGATAGTAATTAAAATTGTCGTCACATACCTCAAATAAAGATATTGAAAGCACAACAGTTTTTCTTTCAGGTAGGAAAATTTCAGACGGGCGATGGTGAGTGGGGATACGATGTTGGTAGGGGTGGCGGTGGTGCGGGGGAGGAATGGATGTAAACACAAAGCTTGAACCAAGCCGGCAGTCACGTGGCGCGTCCGCCGGGGGCGCATCACTTTTAAGGGTGATTTCCTCTTCGAACGTAGCAATAAAAACAAAACAAATACACTAAAAATGTTATTAACAACCTCGTGATGAAATCATCCATAAGAGTGATGCGCCCCAGTAATTTCTGTATATATCATATTGACATATCGGAGTTATTACAAACTTTCTGATTTGTATTGTCTTGGAGTATTTATTGTATATAATACAACAACAACTCTAAAGAATATCAATACAAAACATATCAAATTAAATTTAACATATCTAGGTTATATTAATCATTTAAATATAAGTAGTGTTATGTGTGTTTTAAGAAAATTGTTGGGTAAGTTTTATTTTATTTTTTATTACTATTAAGCTAGGTGAATTTATTAAAGAATTACTGATACCAGTCAACGAATTGATACAAAACAAATTGATTTAAATTTACTATTATTATTACTAGTAGCTGTATCAATATTAATCACTACTTGTTGAATGTGTAATATTCTATAAGGTAAATATAGTCATTACAAAAAAAAATCCTTCTTGAACTAGTGACAAAATATTAGTATAGTTTAATATCATGAAACGGTTATTTTTAGGTTTATTATAATTAATCATTCGGAAGTCTAATTACAATTGTAATATTACTTAAAAAATCATGACAAGAAGTTTCGCTAGATTATAGAAAGACATTTTATAATGCCATATAATATAGACAACAAATAAAAACAATAAGACTGTGTGTTAAATTTTTTTATCAAAATGCAAAATAAGGAAGAGTTTTGAATGAGTCATAGGATTGATATAAATAAACAAGGTTTTCTTGTGAAGGGCTCGTCTTATATCAATTAAAATACTAAAAACGCCTGTATTATGGCTTTTATCTTCCAGCTTTTTAAGTAAATAAAATATTGTAACATTTCCAATAAATCAGTCCTGTTTTGTTTCTGTAATACATCAAAAAACAGTAAAATAAACTCTTATATAAAATTATGAAATTAGGTGTATTATATTGCTTATAACGGGTATAGTTAATATAAATCCTGTATATAATATTTTTTTAAAAATGGTGATGTTGTATATCTGCCTAATTTTATATAGTAGATCTGTGGTTAAATTTTGTTAAATTTTTTAGCTACAATAGTAATTAGTACAAGAAATTAAATATCACTGGCATTCCCAAGGAGAGTTAG
>DWHU01001669.1:0-11741 GCA_018247975.1 Parides photinus | reverse complement strand
GAGTAACGAAAGGACAAAATAACACGTCTGATTGTTCAGTTTTAAGATACAAGCGAAATGTAAGCTAAACAAACAATCTTTGTACTATATATCTCGTCAGTTTATAACATTAACCATGGCCTTGTATTGTAAACCACAGGTCTCTTGTGGTTTGTAATTGGCCACATTTTATGGGATTTCGTAGGTAATACGGTTTATTTTATTCTAACTTGTTTAAAAATCTGCTATCATAACAGTATTATTGTGATCCTATCTACGGTGCCAGTATATTTCTGGCATACTTCACCATCTATGACATTGAGTGTAGTACATACGAATAAAAGTAATATGTTTTAACTTATCATCATCGGTTGCGTTTATGAATTAAATTGATAAATTGAATGAAAATAAATGTGTATCTTGATTATGTTAAATACCCATCTATAAATAAGTTAAATAAATACTAAAAATAAAAAAAAATCACATTTTGTAAGTGTTCCGTAATAACGGACGTCAAGACGTTGTCACTTCAGGACTCCGATGGCCGCTATGTTATTTTTTTTTATATTCGTGATGATATGTTATGAATAATTAAATTATAGTGGTAATTATTAAATATTTAGTTAATATAAAGTCTGTGTAGTCGCTGTAGGCTATGATTTGGGCTGTGGGCTAGGAAGAGTGGACGGCATGGGCCGTCGTGCAGCCGTCGCGGCCGGCTATTGATAAATCATCGGCGAGCCACGCGCGCCCCCGGCGAACGGCGCGCAACTGAAATACACGCAAGTTCACCGTTCAACCGGTCAGAGGGAGCGTTTACTTTTATCCTATATCACGACAGTTTCGTTTTAGTGCTCTAAGCTACGCAGGAATCGGCACAAACATCTACCAGAGAATATCCATTAACCACAACAATGAATTTAATGTCTAGACCAGCGTTTCCCGTATCTCTTTTGTGCCATGCCTACCACGGCCTTTCTAAAACTCTTATGCCTTCCCCTCTCCCTCTCCTACTAAATCATACATAATTTTTCGAATTTAAAAAATTATTTGTCAACATAAGAAACCTTTATTAAAAAGCTTGTAGCGAAAAGGGCAAAGTCATGTCAGCTCAATTCTCAAATTGCCCCCTCCTACCATCGAATTGCCCCCTTGTGAGATGTACGCACCACGTTGGGAAACACTGATCTAGACTATAACAAAAACTACAAACTATTTGTCAAATAAAGTTTTTGTCTAAATTAACCTTTTTTTAACATTACTACAATACACTCTATAGGAAAGTATGCTAACAGATTGCCTGGCTTTCATGTTTACAACGGAAACACGGAAATGGTGTTATTGCGGTAAATTTACAGTAGGAGATCAGTAAGCAGCAGTGTAGGTTCAACAAATTAAAAATCAATATTCAGCAAATGGCAATGGCGGGCCCACATTCTTATTAATTTTATTATTTAATTGTTTATCACATAAAAACTCGCCCTATACTGTCGACGATCTTTTTATTGATATAGTGCTATAGACACTTCTGACCTAAAAATTATAAGATATTCTGGCAATTCCGGAAAAGAATTGAGAATTTGAATCATCATTTTATGTGATAGCCAAGTGGTTTGGGACCTCGGTCTCAGTTCGGAGATCGCGGGATCGAATCCGGCACGCACCTATGACTTTTATGAGTTATATGCATTTTGAGAAATTAAATATCACTGTCTTTATCCGCCAACCCGCAATTTTCTACCACTATATAAAACGTCCAGTTTAAAATCTGATATAAATATGTATTATTGACTAATGTCTTTATAAGTATTTATTTTAATATTCGAAAAGAAAAAACCAAAGTTTTAATAAAAAGATAATGAACGAAAACCAAATTACCTTTTACAATGATCATACTTGTTAAGACAATACCGGTTTAGCCGAGTTGAATGTAGTGAATAATTAACTTTCCAGTTATCCTGGAAACATACTATACAGCATAAGGACCGCATCTCTTCCTCTCCGATAACATCAAACGGAATGCCTTGCGTAGGTGAGTACAACTGCACCACATATCTTAATTAACCCATTGTGTCTCATTAGGAAGCATCAACCCTGTAATTGCATAGTTAATTGAGCGTTGTCAGATGTCTGCTTGATAAAGTTCAGGATTGTATAGTTCAAAGAAAAAAAAAATTAAAGTCATCTCGTATGAATCCGTAACTTTCCGATAATTTACAGCACTTAAACAGTCAACGAGATAAATTAATGAGTTTAAGTAAAACGACAAAGATCTTGCATCAGTAAACAACAGTAAAAAGGAGAAACCTTCTTGAAACAACTGAAGTAATATATATAAAATTCATTCTATAAATCACAAATGTTATGGAAATCAAAAATATTGAGGTTATATTGTAAAATATAATAATTTAATTATTACTTTGCTGAGAATGTATAAACATCTTTAAGAGTAACTGGATCTTAATAAAAATTGAACATGAAATATTTCGAGTTCATTTATTGTAACCCAAAAGTTTAATCATATTTAACTTGTCGAGTAAAAATCTCTCTGCTTCAAGGCGGGCACCGGCTGTAATTTACTAAGTATTATGTTGCAGTACAATTTTATGAAGCCCTCGATTTTCGTCGGCCAGAAATCATTTTCAAAAATTTACGGCTTTAATAAAACAGCACCGCATATTGATCGATATCTCGCTTACTCAGATTTTATATTCGCTGTTACAGCAAATATTTCGTAACTAACCTTAACTTTAGGACGGTAGCACACAATACGTCCAAATGCCGATGTTATAATAAATTTATAGTTCAACTTTCATTATGCTTTTGTAAAGTAATGAAACTTGATTCATATACGACTTCAACATACATTTAGTTTGTTGCTTATTTATAAATATAAAATATCTTTACATACCAAAAGATAAAAATACAAAGTAATTTTAATATTAGTCTTAACTTGTAACATAAAAAATTTACGAGCGCCATTGTGTGAATATTTTTGGTGAAGAAACTAAATATGATACCTAATCAATATCAATTAAGAAAATAAATTATACTTAAATGCTATTTCTACTTGTTGTTATAAGCATCGAGTCAGGGTCATCGCAAATTCTTTGTTCATTATTTGATTACATTAACATCAATAAATATTATTAAACGTCTTTGTTAAAGTAAATAGATACAGAGTAAAATATTTCTATTAATAAACAAAAAATAATTACTTGTTAACAAATGCATGCAAAATGCAAACAATTTATACATTGTAAAGCTTTAAAGGTTTATACAAAGGCGGTAAGTACTTCACCTCCTATCGGAGATTAGCAAGATATTATAAGATCAAGAATCAAATATTGTGTGTTCGGTAACTATTTTTACATAGATGCGAGAGTACCGTTGATAATTCAAGTTTATCAATCAGGATAAATTGAAATGAAAAAGTTATGATTTAATACAAATATTAAATAAAAAGATCGCGATAGGTAATCCAGTGTGAAATGAATACTCGACGGCAGCGCGCGGCGCCGGATGCAATCGATTGTTTGACCACAAAACTAATTTCGTACCGTAAACGTAGAATGTGAAATTTTGATTATGATGAAACCAAATAAGATTCGGCTGCGCAATGCCGAGGCGGTGCTCTTTGCTCCATTTGCTGTATATTGATATCGAATACAACATCGAAAGCGTGACGTGGACACGGGCATTATACAACGAGATTATACAAAACTTCAGTTATAAGCAGTTTTTAATATTTCGCATAAAATGAGCTTAACAAAAATAACTTCAAACGCATTTCAAATATTTAGCTCTCGAAATAACAAACCAGAACTTAAACAAATAATCAACAAACACGTTACTTAAAATTATGCTTTAAATTCTCTCGACAATCTTCTTCATAGTTTTCTTAACTTTTTGGGCTCAACTATATTCTTACTCATTTTCTTTTCTCGAAGAATTCCACTACGGAAGATTAGCCGGGATGTTACCAGTTAAAACTAATGCTTTATTAATGTTTAAGTAGTTTGTTTATTATAACAATCTAAAATAATATATTTACGTAAAAACATCAAAATCGAATTACATGTAAGAACCTCATATCCCAGTTTCTCGAACAAACAAACCGTAAACTTTTGGTGTTTGAACATATATAATTGAAGACTGACTGCTGAATAATACATACTGAATAATTCTTGTTGTGTTACGTTGTGAATATTTGTATATGTCGCATGCAAGTGTCCCACAAACAATACAAAATTCTACGCAACATAATGAATCCCCGTGCTTCCCAGCACATTCTCGTTTGCTCCTGGACTTGACAAAATACGTCTGGAATTCGACAGGGGCAGGCATCGTCAGGTGTGGCCGCTGCCCGCCTGAGTCACCGCCGGTCGAATTCCATAGATAACCGGCAACTCCTTTATTCTCTCTGCTATATCGAGCATTGCTATATTATTCACGATGCCCTTTAACAGCGACGGCCATTAGCCACTCAGCCTAACCTGCAAAGTTAGTAGCTTTGTAATTACCCACACTGTTACTTTGACTAACAATGTAGATCAATACACGTATTATTTATAATATTTAGTTTAAACCGCGTCCAAAAGCTTTTTATACACGTATAACCCACATACAATGTTGACTGGATACGAATAAAAAAATTACATATTAATGAAAATTTTATCTCTCAAAGAAATGTATGAAATTATTCAAGTACAATTATAATGTTTTTATACTCTACAACTGGCCATGCCTTTTGTAAATATCGATTATTATTTTATTAAACTAAAATGAAAAGACCCTGCTACTATACTTTCAGAACATTTAACGCTTCTTTATGAAACATAATGTCATCTCATGATCCTTATAATTTCACTAGATCTTTCAAATTGGAGGACAGAAATTTGTACACGCGGCAGTTTACAAAATATTAACGGTTTACCTGAAAGACCACCATCAGAATTTGACGCTTGTAATAATTCTATTAACTTACATTGGTAAACATAAATCAATTTTATGGATTGATATTGAGATTGTATAATGGTAAATATATATATTTTTTTTTTAATCAACGTATATTTTAAATATTACGCCGTATCATGTTAAAGGAAATTTATAAAACAGGTAATCAAATTGTGTTGCGTAAATTTAAATAACCGTAAAAACATGAAATGCTGTTTCGACTAAAGTAGAGTATTATAACATGAAATGCATTAACATTAATTGTTTGCACAAATTTAAGTAATGTATAAATATAATCAATAACTGATAAAAGAGCAAAGCGAATAATATGTTTCTTTAAAGAACAATCAATGGCACACTAATTACTAAATTAATTTCGTACTTACATTATCCACAGCAAAGTGTTTGTGAATAAAAGTTAATACCGCTAAATATCTATATGTGCTTAAAAATACATACATATAATAAAATAGTACACTAGTTTTACATCATCCAATCAGAAAAGCTTTTTCTCACATGTATCTTATTATATTTCTTTACTTTAAAAACGTAACTGAAGGCAGCGGCTGATAAAAACTTTTATTGGGTTAGTTTACAAATTTATTGTATATCTTGTAAACTCAAATTAATCTCACTCATATTAATCTTGGCTCATCAACTTTGATGAATTCCTGTAATACCAGTTTATGAAGCTAAGACTTAACTTTATATCATCCTTCTAATTTAGTGAGTACTGTGTTAGAATTGTTCATTTATAATTATTACTAATTTGACTTATAAATAGGTAGACTATTGCGATAATATCCTTACTAGGAAATCTACGAAACTAGATAGAAAGGCTGAAAACAATTTGCATAAGCGGATTTGCAAGACAAACGACACAATGACCAATGTAAGTTGCAACAAGTATTTGACTACTTAATACTTGTCGATCCACTAATCAAAATCTGGATTACATTTTGACAAACAAAGCAAAAAAGAGTTATTTTAATGATGTAAAACATGTACAAGTTATATAGATTAGAAACTTGAAGTGTAGTTTCACAACTGATCAGAATTACTATAGACTATATTTAAAGACGTATTTTGTGTATGAAAATTATTTGTGTATGATTCAACGGAACATCAAGACGAGTGAGATTCACCTGATAGCAAGTGATAATATACACAGCAACACGTCGTGCTCGTCGCTGTTGGGACATGTTAACTCTTGTTACCCAAGTAATTTCTACTACAACTCGCTTCAAACCGGAGCACAGTAATATTTGCACAATACTGTTTGATTTCAGAAATAGGAGCACCGGTAGTACCAAAGAAAAAGGTCTCTAGCAACAGAAACCTACCAACGGAAGGAAAGAGATTTTATGAAAGAAAACCTTTCAACCAAAGGTATATTTTATATTAGCAGTGTTTCGTTTTAAATCGATATTTATTGAGGTACTGTAGTATACTCAATATTTCTTTTTGATATTCATTTTTATATGATACTAATGTCTATCAATTGTTTTGCCTGCCCGGAACCTCTCCACTAACACTTTCTAAAATGGTGTCGAAGTTCAAATTGACTTTTGAGTATCATTACGAATCTTTTGTATGGGAATTTAGAAAAATGTTGTTTTGTGTGTTGTTGTTGACTTTTTCTGGCAATTTTTATAATTTTTCTCTCCATAGGAACCTTCTTTGTATCAAGGAATATTATTGAGTTGCGCTTCGCTCAGCTTACTGTTCAAAAGTGTTTTTCGTTGCAATGTCGTTAGGAGGATATCTAAACTATAAGAAGTAGAAGGTTGAAATTTCGAACATAGGCAGAGCACAGTAAAACGGTAGTCTAAGTAAAATTTGTTTCGAAAATGTAATTGTAGTTTTTGAATTATCATCACAAAATGATGGTAACATTCAAAACGTTCTATTTCACGCGCCGACCGTATGGCGATACACTAGTGACTCGAGCAATTTTAAATTTTATTGACATACTTTACTAAGATTTTATTATTATCATGAAAACTTTTGAGTTCATTGATTAATTAATCACGACAGTTTATTTGAAATAGTTTGTCGCATTAACATCTATACTTCGCTCAGCTCAACCCGCCATGCACAGCGAAGAGGCGGTTCCTAGTTAAGAAGAATTAGCGAAATCGGTTCAGCTGCTCTCGAGATTTGCGCTTAGCAACATATTCAGCGATTCATTTTTATGTTATAGAAGGTTGTATACAAAAGGACAAAATATACCAATGTAGATGTAAAGAAAAAGGTACAATGACAAGCTTAACCCTAAAAGAGTCTTCTGCCTGCAAACCTTTAGCTTTATGATTTATTCCTCAAGAATCACAATAAATTACTTCTTACCGAGCTACTAACGTACATTTTTAATTAAAGTTAAATGAATCGAAGTTGTTGCGAAAAGAAATATGCTAAAGCTGCGGAGTCATCGTAATGCAATTTAAAACGTCCGTCTTTGGCGAAGCTGATCCCTATCTTGGTAGTATTACGTAAATCTCGTTCTCATTATTATTTTGCAGGTACGTATGTCTCCACGTCTCTCCTGTTCATATTCTCTGTTTTTAATGCGTAATTAAGAAATAAATTGTATAAATTGAAAGCTTTACTCATTGACTCGCTACCGACAAGCAAAGCTAAATTAAAAATAACATAAAACCTCTAACCGTCTACATTAAATCGTTTCGGTGATGATATTGTTTTTAAAGATATATAATTTATCACCAGGAATATGAATACCAGCCCCAAATCTCTATTTATTCTTCTTCTTATAAAAAAAAAAACTTTTCATCTATTTAACATCTCAACTGTTGATATATCCCCTTCAATAACAGCTGTTTGTACGAGATTTTTAATTACACATTAAAAAACTTTGCCGTAACCAATATAAATACTGTCCTCGTAATTGCATCGTACCTCAATAATTTCATTAGCCACAGCGCCTATTAAACGAAAACACAATGAGTATTCACACGAATATTTAGCAAATAGCACTGAAATAGGCGCTGGAACTGGAAATCTTGCTTCAATTAATGATACCATTAAATGAACTTTCTGTTCGTCTCATTGGTTCCACCAATAAATAAAATATTACTACTTACTAGTGTTACTTGTCAGCAGACTTTAAACCGCACAGGAATAATGTTTTGTACACCACAGCTTATGGACAGTCAACTTATTACTATAATAAACAAGTTAAAGAGCAATGCTCTGCAAATTGCTATGAAGATTTTTTCGATATTGAAATGAATAATAAATTCTTACATTGAACTTTAAAAAAAATATGTAGATTATCTTTGCTATTTGAATGATGTCACAAGGAAATGTCAAAAACATGACAAACATCCCATAGAAGACTTGCCAGCAGCACCCTCACCATGCTTGATCAAACCCTAGAACCCTCTTTGTATTTACCCGACCTCACTTAGTGTTTAGTTTGGATATATAACCCCCAATTCCGTGCTAAATATAGATGTATAAAAAGAGGCCAATCCTTGACCAGAGAATTACTCCACGTCGTCACGTTGGCGCGCTGGCTCAAAGATTGAGGTCAGTACCCAATCTCAAGTTCATCATTTCTAATAGAAGTTAACAATGCGCACGTACATACAGCGATTGCTCTATTACCTAGGTTACCTAACGTTACTAATACAAGGACGTTTCTAGCAAAATATTAAAAGAATAGTTTTTTAAAAAAATATTTAGGTTGCTGTATTTAAATAGATTCATAATATTAAAGAAGTATTAAGGATTTAGATTGTATAAAAAAATTTACAATGACAGTCCAACACGATTTTCTGGTGAAATGGTATTGTTTATTAAATACTTTATTAATGAATATCACATAAACCACCACTTGCTCCTTTGTAATATTGATATTATAAAAAAAAAGAATATAAACTGATGATGAAAACCATCCGTAGACAAAAAAATCTGTAAAAATTACTAGAAACAAATTTATACTAAAGAATAGTCAAATTAAATATTTGTATGCATATCAAAATTATCCTTTAGACGCACATAATGTTTCGTCAGAATTAAATACTTTACACCAAAAAATTGCAAGCTGTGTAATGTGTAATACACCTTTACGCTTCGTATTATATAAATGTAATTCATAAGGACATAAATATGACAATAATACGTCGTTGCACTCCGAACACTGAAGGTCTGAGTGTCATCGACGAAAATGTTATGATATTAAAAACATCCTTCGAACATTTGATTTGCATAAAAAGAACCGAATGTTGACTCTAATACGAATGTTATTGTTATTTACAGTTGCTTTAAGTTCTTAACTCTAAATTCTTCTGTTCTCGGTTTGCGCAAAAAGGTTTTTTAAGGTTATATAAAATGATTCTACACGAATAAGAACTTAACCGATGCATGCTTATGAGGAAAGTGTTATTAGTCTTATTTTTGCAAGAGGACCGTGTGTTTGTTGACAAATACACACGTTACGGATATGGTCAAGTTACTAGTAACTAATTGAATATGCCATTTACAGTCCTGTAACAAGAATGGCATCGTTTTTACTCTGAAATAATAATATTTGTAATACTACAGTTATAAAAAATGTATATGTAATCTCGTCACTTCATAAATCATTACGATTATTTCACAAATATTATTGCTGTATAGAGTTTATTTGGTAGAGAAGGGATATTTCTATTAATTCAGATATCCGAATTGCTGGTATGTTATTTTACGATATAATTTGCTAATAACGACCATTTAAACACATATCTGTTAAATATTATATCAGCCTCTTATAGCTCACTGTATGTACTGCCTTTAAAAATCCACAAAAATTCCCAGTACACAGTAATGAATGAACGCAGTAATTGTTCCTACTTTCCTCAGCTCATAAACTTCGCTGAGATCCCTGCGCCTCGGTAATTACAATATTTTCTCTCGAACATTCTTTAATGATATTTTAAACGGTTCCTCGGCCAATTTTCGCGCCTCCATTTCTTATTTGCGCGACTCCCCGAATTCAATTTAACACGCATCGAATTTTATGTGAGTACCTTTGGCATCGCGAATTATGTAAATAACCCAACCATAGGAGGCTTGGTTATAAATTTTTTAATATTTTACAAACAAACATGAAATTATGGGTAAGTTATGAAAATTAATTATTCGAATAAATACTTCAGTGTATCGGCAAAGAAATAACCACAGTTCTTCTGACATAAGTAATATACTATTTAATTTCTCCATGCATCTCTAATAACATCTCGTTCAAACAACAAATTATACTTGTGAATCTATTAATAAACTATTCTCATTATGCTATTAAAGTAAATAAAAAAAATCTATTACATGAACAGAATTTAGTCCTTACATAAATGTTAGGTGAGAAAATATAATACTCCAAAAAGGATAATTTGTAAGTGGTGATATAAACGTTCTCGTATAAAGTGTATACTTGTTAAGTAAAAAAACATACATCGTTTTTACTTAGTCGTCGTGTAAATATTTAGTTACGATCATTGAAAAGCAAAGATCGCGTACTAATTAAACTGTCAGGTATTGTTTATAAGACGTTTTGCATCTGGCGTGCTAAAAGTGTAGTCTTGATTGAAATACCAAAACACTTCACAGTATCCCCAGTCACGCAACCCCAGGGTGTTAGTGTCGATTCAATAACCAAGATAGTTTGGTAATGTTTTTATTGCACGACAATTGCTCTCAATTAGATTCAAGCACGAGAACCTTACACACGGAGAAACCTTACGATGAGATAAAAATGGCGTGCTTTACGCTGTAACCGTAAATTTTGTTTCCTCGTTTACTTTAAACATTACCCTAATATTCCCGTTTCGTAATGTCAACTACAAATAACCCTTAAAAAGTTGTCATTGAATGATTTACAGAGTAATGAAATTTAAAAAGAGACTTTGTTGCCTTTATAGCGTTAAAAGGCAAAACAACTTATTAATTTACACAATTACCACCCTTTTTTTCTATGCCAACCGCGTACAATCTTCCAGTGAAAACTGTTTATCAGACTGTCAAAGGTAATTTTCAGAATACATTTTGTCCTAATTTTTGTAAAAAAATATCTAAAGTAAATATTAACAAAAAAGACACTAATATTATGTCTACATTAAAAATACAACACAAGTTTAAATAAAAGAAATATTATCATTTAACCTGTCAATACGGATGTACCTGGTTTGTTTACAAGTTTTTGACAGTTTTTTTTTTCGAAGTTTCCTTAATTAGCATCCACATTTAATAATTCGATTTAAAAAACAATATTCCAATATATGTATAATTAGAGCCAAATATTCTGGGCGAGCACGCCATTATCATCCACAAATAAATAAATATCTTTGGACAATTCACGTAACAGTTAGTCCCAAAGTAAGTAGAGTATACTCGTTTGTATTATGAGAGACTGAGCATAGAGACTACTTAATTTTTTTTTAAATATATTTCTTTTTTAGTCCCGCTCATTTTTCTAATAATTTTTTTGGGGTTGGCGCGGTGTGTCAGTCCTCATCTATGCGAAACACGCTGCTAAAATTTTTGCAATGGTTTTTACAGCCGGCCGCCTGCCTGACGCTCACCTGACGCTGCCTGACCCTCCTTGGGAATGCCAGTGATATTTAATTTCTTAAAACGCACGTAACTAGAAAAGTCATTGATCAAGCGCCTGGATTAGATTCTGCGACCCCCGAAACGGAGGCCGGAGTCTGTAACCACTCGGCTATTAGCAACATATTGAAAATACACATATACATAGAAAAACCCAGACTGAATAAATATTGTCTGTGGCGGGAATCGAACCCAGACCC
>DWHU01001668.1:0-11741 GCA_018247975.1 Parides photinus | reverse complement strand
TATGGACGACCAGTGGCGCCATCCAGTGGAACCAACACAACAACTCACCCAGCAAATTTAGAATCCTTTTAAACAAAGACATTAAGTAGAATACGGCACTTCCTTGGTAAGTGCTAAACCAAAGAGATCCTGTGGCCTTTCCGAATATATTCATGTGGATCTCCAAGGAGATTTAGTGAAAGAAAATCTCTCATAGCCTTAACTTCTCACCCAGAAGCAATCACTCACTATACAAGTTAATAAGTATTGCCCAGCAAATGGCAAGTACGCTTTAGTCGAAATTAAAATTAATAATTCTACGAAATCTAACATCATACGTTAAAAATCGACAAGAGTAATGTGATGTAGTTATGCTTACCAGCTCGTACCATCAGGTGAACGTCAAACAATTGTCTTCACTTACGTAAGTATTTATATATATATAAGCAGTAGTCATACAGAATTGTTGCACGCTGCATAGTGCTAGTTTTCTTTGTACTGATAAGCAGTATTAATTTCATTGTACACGTGATAGCAACTACTTGATACATTCAACACATATATGTAGGTTAACTATTTATTATTGTCAAAAAGGATCTTGGTAATAACGTTAAGTCTAAAATCGAGACTGAAAACTGGCCATTGATATTTTTTTTTCGATGTCGATAATGTCTGAAAGCACATCACACAGTCAGTAGTATCTAGAGAGGCGAGCTACAATAAAATGTACCAAGCTAGCTACAAGCCTGAGCAGTTACTCCGCCTCCACCCCCTCAGTCTCCCCACCTCCACCATCCAACATATGCGCAGTCCTCCTCCCCCTCCCCCATTCACGGGCACACATGAAAACACATCACCTGCGATTCTGCGTGCACACACACGATTGGTATAGACACATGCAACTGTCAATTCGTCGCCTCGTGCGCGACTAACAACATCCGCCTTAGCCAATTCGATTTAATAATTGACTGATGAAATGCTGATAACTAACTGATAACATTCACAATTATCATTCCTGTAATGTTTTATAAATATCAGTAATATCTCCACACTACTCTTTAAGGAAAAAAAGATAGTGTTAATTCGCATAATATTCAAAGCTGTTACTAAAAAATATTTGATATTTTGTATTTACATATTCGATTATTTTGAAGGAATGTTTATGTTCTTACATAGTTTTAATTACATCAAATTGTTATATTAACTTTTAACACAGATATGTCTTTATTAATCTTACGTATGTACTTACAAACAAATAAAGTTAACAAATCACTCTTCAATGAATACTTTATCTCGGCAGTTGGAGGGGTATTTGCGGCTTAGGAGATGAACGAGTGTATAAAGACTGAGTGATCAGGGGTAGGGCCCATTACACGTTTGATGTTTAATAATTTTTAATTTTAAATTGAAATAAATCAGCAATCCCTATGTAAATATTTATTAAAAGTTAAAAGTTGTCTGCAGACTGTAAAAAAGATGTTTTTTTATTTAACTTATTAAAGTATAAAACTACGACAGTAATTAATTTACTCTCTAATTACATATTGATTATTATCAATTAACAGAAATAAAAATATGTTTTAGAAAGAAAGGTATTTTTTATGTTTTCTATACATTGATTACGATGCCAGCTAAGATATTCCTGTTGTGATTAAACTTTGAACCGATTTGCTATAGTTGAACCAATTTCGATGGTTCTCAATGTTTTGTTCAATCTGTTATGAAATGCGAAAAAAAGTTGAAAAGTAGGAGAAAAGTAATATATATGAAAGCTGGGTTAAGAATTTTAACAGCGTCAGTGGCATTTAATGACAATCGTTCGTAGAAGTCGTAGACACTCTTTGATTATCTAATATGTGTGGGTTGACATTTACCACCCACTTAAATGGGAGCGTTTACAAAGAGATATCATTTTAACCCGTCTATTTATAAATTATTATCGAAAGGTTTATTTCTATACAAAGATGTTATTAATAATCCCTTTTGTCAAAATAACGTTATAATTTATTCGTATGGAAGAACACATGTAATGAAAATGTCGCTACGACTTTTGATATTTTGAGTTGTTTTCATCGGTTAATTTTTAACATATGTATATACTGTATTATTACCGTTAAGTTGTTTTTAATAAAAAATGAATTTGAAGATATTATCTGTAACTGGGGTAAGTAACATCAAGTGATATTTCTTATTTAACAAAAGTGTCATTGTTACACATTGCCGATACTGCGGAATTTTGTCGACGTTTTGCGTTAGTCGACAAACCAAAGATAAAAGAATTTCAAGTGTTGTTGTAAAGGCCACGGCCTTGGGGTAAGAATGGGGAGGCAAAAGGGGAGTCATTGTAGATACCCGGCCGGGAAAAATTTCCCGAAAGCGAGCGGTCGAAGCGAGGCGGACCCGGTTAATGATCAAAACGTCTTCAATATTGCGTAGCCATGGCCTTATCATTATAATTTATTCACGGGACAGCAGCGGGGAAACGTTTCTAGCGTTGTCTTGGATTGGCACTGGGATTACCGGGAGCTGTAAAGTATATTTCTTTTTAACTTTTCCAAAAGGTCCTTGGAAAGAAGTCCTTTAATTTAACGTTAAAATTAAAATTGGTTATGGTCACGGAGATCGTTACATGCAAACAGCGAGAAAACGATCGGTTTAGAGATCTTTAAAATAGGTTCATGTCCAACAGTTGACGTCCACTGTTTCATGATAAAAAAAAATAGGTTATAATTGCACCAAGCAATGGAAACCTTCAGTTAAAACATATTTTACGACGTGGATTAGTAATCATTTTATCCGGTAGATTTATAGAAAATTAATCGTCGAAAGTATGTATATAACAATTTGCAAATTAAGTACTACTTGTACTTTGTATAAGATATTTAAAATATTTATGGTGAACCAATTTCGGTCAGATTCGTTAGAATTGTTTGTATAAATAGATACTTTAACTAATTACAAACTCCAACAGTCTGTAGACCATAGATATGTTATTGAACTGTAGGTTCAATAATATGTCAATATCAAATATCAATTGTACTTAGTTTTTCTATAACATTGAATACGACAGATTAACACTTTTTTCCAATAATAAGCACAAAGATATTCTCTAACATTTGCGAAGTTGTTTTAACGTCTCTCATGATGTGTTAACTTTCGACCTTAAATAACACAACCTGCCATACCAACTCTCGAATTAGTACTGTAATTAACAGCATTTAATCACGGTAGAAAAATATTAAGCATATGCGAGATTTTCACGCTCAAAGTTCAACCTTGATTCCGTCGAAGCATTCCTCATAAACAATGCACGGCAGCAAAACAAGCAGCCGTCCTAATTAAAGTTGCTCTATATATTTACGTACCCAATCTCACTTGTGGAAGTTAAGGAAAGGTTAAAACACCCCCTTTGGGTGACTCCACCTACTCCCCAAACCTTGCCGAAATTTCCCAATGTAAGCCTTAATGCAAGTTTATTATCTCCCATCTCTTAGCATTTATAATTTTTTGTAACCATATACATCGAAATCTCCTTTTTCTCAAGATTCATATGTACATTTTCTTGAAAAATTAATACCTTTTCTTTTATGTTCCCTTGAATAAGTAGTAGGTGTAAGTTTCATCTTTTTCTAAGGAAGTCGCTTTCGGTTTTTTTTTAACACAGGATGATCGCATATCGACTACTAGCAGCAACGCATACAGCAGCATCGCAACATGTTATCGTTAAAAGTAACCTTTTAAAATAAAGGATCCATAGAATCCAGATTAAAAAGTAATTCCGTCCATATTTAAGCAACATCAACTTCAAGGTACATATAACTTAAACACCCATATTAGTAACCGCAAAGATCCAAACACTAAACAAATAATGAAATTAATCGAATAGCAGGCCGATTCAACATTATTAATTCAAAACTCGCGCACCCTCTGACCCCGTCCTCTTTACCCACCCCTTTTACAACCCTCCGCGCCTCCAACTCAGCCTCAATATCTTCTTTCAACGAGAACAATTCTTGTGAAATAAGTTGGGGTACTAAATATGTGTTTTTTAAAAATTGTCTCTCTAACATGAGAAATATAATAACTCACGCAAGTCAAAGTAAAAAAAATGTATACGAAATATGAAGATCGGCTTTAAACAGGAACTAAGGCTTGAACTTCGGCATCGCCCGTAAAAATGAACTAAAACTATAAAACATTAAAAACTAACAAACCGTAGCAAAAGTTTACTGTACTCCTGTTGCGTGTTCGATGAAATTCATTCTTATCCGGTTACAAATACAGTTTTCAGTCACAGGCCGACTGATATTCCGTAATCCATTCAAATAAGGTCGCAAATATAGCGAGAAATTACTTTATGCCTGAAAGCTCGGAAAATCATCTGTTACTATGGACATGAATGTCGTTGCATGTTGATAAAATTACGGAGGACTTATTTCTAAGATACTAAAGTTGATAATTACGTGTCTGGGCTTTTCTGCGTGTGATATCAGTAAAGCGCGGGGTCTGGCCGCCCAACGCCCCCGCCCAAACTCTACATGTTATTTACGTGTGAACACAACGCTACGGAGGGTTCAATTTATCTGACCTACTGGGCCTCTTACTAATATAACCCCTGAAATTGCTTGTATTTCGCAGGCTGTTATTTTTTTGGATTATATACATACATAATAATAAGATCAGCGTAACCTGATGTTATTGATGCGGTTTTTAAAAGCTTATATATTTATCTTATAAACTTATGGTTTCTATTTCTAGATTCTAAAACACCCTAATATCAAGCACACAAAACATTTTCTATTAAAATTTAAAATTTTATTATTCTTATATCGTTTGAGTGCGGCACTTACTTTTTGAAAAAATTAATCAAAATATGACAAAACGATACAATACATATCTCCAATACGAAATTCGATAAACCAGGGAAAATTGTAAACACTACCATTACCCAAACAATACCTGAAAATTACTCAAAAATCTGCTTAAGTGTTAGAAATGGAAGTTACAAGGTAAGCAGTTAGTCGCTTATTTAACTAAAGTACATTACAACAAATAACTTATAATGCTTGCAAATGAACGGTTACTTTTCACTTATATTTTCATAAGTGGGATTACATTATCTAAATCCGACATTATTTAATAATAATAGCTTTATCGTCATAGTAATGTCTCGTATTAGTAGTAGTTTTATGTCTCGTCGTGATAAATTCATCTTCTAAAACAAAAGTATATCTTAAAGGCGATATTAATTAAATTAAAATCGATAACCATAACAGCTAAGTAGCACTGTCGTTATTGTACGTTATTTATACTGTCTTACACGAAACTAACATTACAGTAACTACGCAAACTAACTTCTATTCAACTCCCGCGTATGCGCAAGCTGTTAAACTATAACGATTCCAAAATCAATCAGAAAGATTGTTCTTTCATATTCGATATTTTATAATGAATACGCATATACTTATTGTAATAAAAATTCCGTAATTGTTAGGACAGACTCTTAAACACAGCCGAAATATTTGTAGTCAAAACTATTGCTTCAATGTTTTCAATGTCAACAATATTTAAGAGAATTTCTGTCATACAAACGTTGTCTCGTCAAAAATACAATGATATATTAAAAATAGAGTCTTGAAAAACATAAAATTCTACTAATGATATACAAAAAATTGGGACTTTAATCCCCACAAATTTAACTAAAAGTAGACTTAATTTTTATAATTTTTGATCACTCCTGTTGCGTGAGACGAGTTGGATGGTCTGCCACTTTCATTTCTATTGTAAATCTGCAAGTATAACACCGATGCCGTGACCCATCTGTCAACATTTGTGAGCCACAGTAATCAAATACATTTCACCATCTCAAGCTTCATTGTTACATACCATTACATGAAATTAAGATCAAGTGATAGTTAAATGTAGTAGCGTTTATTTAAAAAAGTTAGTGTTACTAAGTTCTAAATATATTTTACTTAGTACCTTATATTCAAATGAAAACACCGGCTTTTTTTGTAAAGAACTAATCCATAAGATTATTCGAACACGTGAAATTTGGCGCCAACGGACAACGAAAGAGAAGGGGCGTAACACCTCCATCTCGAAAAAGAGCGACCGAGTGGCGGGCAGATTCACGATCATAACAATTATGGGGGACTCACCCCGGACTGTATGATGGACTGGAAATATTCCATAATATCACAAGTGTCGTTACAATGCCTTAGCGGAATATTTTTCTTGGGCAGAAAGCCGATATTCCCCTAAGAGTTACGACATTTCAATTTGCCAAGGCGGGCGGAAAATGGAATTACGATTGGAGCGGAAACAGCCGAGGGTCGGCGGAGGCGCCCGACGCCCGGCGGACTCGCCCGAGCCGCGCCCGAGCCGCGCCGGCCGCGTCGCGCTGTCGCACCGGGCCTGCGTATTGATTAGATGCGGACTACCCGATCCCATATAAATTAGGCCGCAGAAAAACAGATTTTAGGAAATAATACAGTCACTAACGTTATAAATACTTTAATGCAGACATTTTCATCCCTAAAACGTTATTTTACGTTAGTTAGTAGTTTCCTTATCTTCATAATATGAAGTCGACATCTTATTTTAATTCCTTTAATACATGTTGAATAAATGCCGGCAGTTTTATTAACATGTATACAATTATAAAACACATGTTTTAAAAAAAAAATAAAATTTTGAATATTCCAACAAAGTTATTTATTTTTTAAAGGCAACTAATCAATAGAGATTTTTTCTATTTAAAATAACGTCCCATGAACAGTAAACGCTGGAGAGATGTAGATGAATAAATATACATTACATTATTAACGAATGTTGGCCCCGTTTTTCGCTCTCTTTGTTCGTTTCGCAATTTTTCTAAACGATTAAGTGAAAATAACCTTTCTTGTTATATGTAATAAGGTTTAAAACAGTTCATTTTACACAGCGTTCTCTTTCTGTTAATCAACCTTATAAACTAAAGAGAGTAAAGAACTTTATTCTCTTAGTACTTAGGATTAAATTTGTTCACTGGCTAAGTGATGGCACATTTCATGATTTGTGAGTTTATAGCGACAGTGAAGTGTCGGTGGTTAATGGTGGCAACGCGAAGCTCTTAACAGCGACATATTGAAAAAGTTTGGGCGTGGAAAAAGGCGGCAAAATACAAAATCATAAAACTTCCCACTAAATGAAACAAATCTTCTGACTTTGACTTTTTGTATTATAAACCCTGCTAATTACGCTAGTTGCAGTGACCTGTTTCTTCGTCGCAGCGACATTACGATTGCAGAGAAAAAATGTAATTACTAGAAGTGTTGTAATTTTTTGGTTTACTACGCTGATCTTGTAAACCTTTTAGGGGTACTTGTATATATGTATCGTGAAAACTGTAACTTTTTTACATTGATTTATCACATTTACTTTGTTTGATAAAAAAAATTATAACTGTAAATGGTTAAAAGATTGTGATCAAAAAAACACTTGTTTATTAAAATTGAAATAAAATGGTTTTTTATTCGTGACAACTATTTGTAAATAATATACTGCATAGTACTTTTATTAGTAATTCACCTCGGTAACGCCAATTCAGAAGATTTAGCTGAATCCTTCCTCTACCCTTCGTTCCCCTGAGTGACCTACAGAGGTAAACCCTTGTTTCTTGGTGCAAAGTTTTACTTATTTACACGTTAGTGTATTTTACTGATGAATCTTTTTATTGAATAAAGTTTAAAATGTCAGTACTTAGAGTCAGCGTAATTATACACATAAGATGCATATACTTAACTATCACAGAACACAAAGTACTTAGATAAAGTGGAATTGTACTCAAGTACCCGATAAAAGAACGCGTTTTAATAAAGTTATGTCTAATTTTGTAATTGAAACATCTAGCGTACTCTACTAAACTCTTTGTTAACACTTCACTACAACAATTTTTTTTTAAAATGCTGATGATTTACCGCTTATTATAAAAAATAAAATAGGGCTTACCTAACAACTCATTAACTGCTAGTCAACTATTTTCTCAACACCATATCAGCTAATTACGATGTATATTTATTAAAATTTATCATTTAAAGTATCTTTCGCTCCACAGTTACTTCATTGATAAACAACAGCTCTTATTACAACGGAGCCCAACAGCTGAAGAGCACAAAACTTTATTTTTCAGGGCTAACGACAAGGTATTCCATGGTTCTTACCCTTGGAAATTTTTTTTTTTATATGATGAAAATTCATAAGTATCTGCATTCGAATTCGTATAAAATTTCTATACGAATTCGAGTGCAGATACTTATGAATTTTCAAAACATAAAAAAAAAAAATTCCAAAGCCGTAATAGCATCCCCATAATGGTGGTTTAAACTGGTTAACGGGTTTATTTGTAAAAACAGTTCAACATTTTGAAATAAAGGAATATTATGAAACGCCGTAATATTATCAAGTGTTTTAAAATTTTCCAAATGTTACGTCAGCGACACAACAAGTTGAAGACCCTAGAAAAACTCGGTTGGAGAGCAAATAAAACAATTGTAAAAATTTCGATTGTCGTTGGTTTTCGAGTAACTCAATTAATGAACAAAAAGAAGCTACTAAACCTAAATAATAATTTTAATAATAATATGTACTAATTAACTCTATTTAAATAGTGGGTAACAAACGTAGATCATTTAACAAGCACATCAATAGAAAACCGCATTTTTTTTATATTATGGGACAAAACGAATAGAACAAATAATACTTAACGGTAATATATTTATCTTTACTACAAAGCGTAATACAGATATATGTATATATTTATTAAGCTAACTTTCATATAACACATTATGAACAAAGGGTATAAAAGAGGATAGTAGTGCAAACGCAATACTGCGTAAGACTACATTTTATTATCCCCGACAGTATATTATCGTTATAGTACTTTCTTATGCAACGTCTAATTTCAATGATATTATGTTGGAACTAATATAAATTTCAAATCATCCTGCAAATGTTAAACAAACTTATTTATCTTTAAGATGACAATTTTGATTTTAACTTGAGTTGAATCTCTTCTTTTAATAGACTATTAAAGTTATTCAATAATTTCGTTATTTATCTTTCGGCAATAGCCTTCAAATCTGACTATGTTATCCGCCCACTGTTTGTACTGTGCCTGCCTGAACAGTCTTAGTCAAAGACCTGTTAATGAAACTTTATAAATTTTATTTTAATAACTTTATTATTCAAAGAAAATTAATAAAAAAGTTAAAACCATTCCGTCAATCTATAGCGTATTAACGCACACACATTCTCGATTTCTACTCGATATTACTTCGCACAAAGTCGTGTGAATGTCGCTAGTTATAAAAATTCAGGATCTAGGGAAAGATCACACTTACCCGTAGCGGGGTGGCAAGGGTGGCGCCCCCTTCTGATTTATGGTAACATGTCGCGAGGCGCAACCACTCGCGCTTACGGCAACCCCGCTTTTTGTCATTAACTGATTTTTGTTTTTCTATTTTTTTGTCATAAAAAATACCTATTATATCTTTTAACACTAGTACATATTTCTACAAATTCCTTATAAAATTGTAAACGATACATATAAACCATAAATCATTAAGATTTATCCAGAATATCTACTACTTTTTTAAGTTATTATATTACTTTTGTATCTTATTCGAATGAAAACATAGCTATAATTTATTAACTTATCACATATTCTGTATCAAATTATTAATCTAGTTTAGTAGCGCCATCTAACGTAACAGTTGATTTTTAGCTTACTTATTTAGAATTTAGTGTCATTATTCGACTTAAGCTCATAAAATGTATACATAATTGATGTTAATAAAAGGTTCAACTACGTATATTTAATAGGTATAATAAATACTACACTAAGTTACTCAAACATTAAATATTTGTAAAAATGCCATCTATTAGTTAGTGGCGTTACTCATACAACACAATACAGTGTTGTAATTTAAAATAACTTTTACAGATTGCTCTGCACTTGAAGCGAATCAAAATGCAATTGTGTAAAAGTTTAAAAATAATTTTAATGAAACGTGAACTTTCGGCGGTCGCATTAATCATAACAGTCCGTCGGTCAACATTATTACCAATTATTTGACCTAGTTGTAACAAAAGGAAGTGAATGTTATCTTCTACGGATTCTAGTCCCGGTTGATGCGAATCGTTCTCCTAACGGTTTTTATCAGCGAGTAAAGCGATCTACATAGACCACGAGCCTATAGGATTATTGCATTAACTTACTTCCAAATTAGTTTGTTCAATACCCTGTTAGCTAAAAAAACATTTTTATCACTAACCAATTTAACATTAACATACCGAAAGTTAATTTTAACTGAGAATAAAAAATGGATAATTTGTCCATAAATTACGAAGAAACTAAATTGTAGCATCTATAACAATCAAGTTATATACATTGGTATTGTACAAAAAAGAGAAACATGAATATAAATGTAAATTAATAGTTTAAACGTGATTCAACATATTATTGAAATATATGTAATATTGCGTATCTATACAATTTTGTTCTGTTCTTAACAAAAATACCATTGGTGATTGTATTACGAGTCATGAAAATGTTTTGATTGCTACCAACGTGACAATTAAATACACATGTACACACACTCCTGTTTTTATTATATTGGTATAAATGTTTGATATAATGAGTATCATCCTTTATACATTCCTTATATGTTTTTTTTTCTGTTTTATTTTAGTAACTTTTTTTCCTTATATGTATAAAAAGTTATTTTTTAATTAATAAAATGTGTCCATTACGGCATTAAAATATTTTGTGTTTATTTTTTGTATCCTTGTCGCTTTCGTTGATAGCGTAATAAAGCCACGGCTTAATCACTCATTGTTAAAATATTGAACAAAATTGAAAATTATTACAACTATAAAAACTGTTAGGAATTTCTGGATGTTATATATTTGTTTTATCTTTTCATTAAATAATTTTTTAATGTAAACACAACGGCGTATACTTTTTAACGTCGATCGCTGCGGAGACTCGAGAAGTATTCGCTGCGCAGGCGTCGGCGATGCGCGCAACCGTTTCATTCTATACACGAACTGTTCTTTAACATCAAAATATACTAGTCGACTATACTTAAAGTTCGTACCTTTTTTAAATTTCTAGAAAACCAAAGCAAATAAATCTCCAGCTGTAAGTAATTTTTTTTATTAGATTTCTTATACCTGCAACTTCATTTTGTTTATTTCTTTTATGATTACTTCGTGTGTCTAATTTTTGTTATAACTATTATATTTATTGCAGAAATTAATTTACATAAAATATACTATTTTTAATCATTAACTATGTATGTAAATCGATATTGTAAAAAAGATTAGAGTAATTTACTTTTACGTTAAAGAAATTTGGACAAGTATAATAAATTAAAATATGATAATTTGATTTAACATGTATCATAATGAGGCATTTTTTTATTACACATCTGTCTGTCTTATACCAGAGGTTTCCAGACTTTTTTTCTCCTAGACCACTTTAAAAATTAAGTTGGTTTCAGTATTTATAAGTAATAGTCGCTAAGATTTTTTAAGAGATTATCTGCATACAATGATAGGTGAGGTCTGTCCTAAATTTTAGTTCTTTATTATTAAAAGCAGATCAATTTTCGAGGATACTAGCTTATTAATTGCGAACCCCCATTTATTTAACGTCAGCATGGACCCCCGTCAAGTAACCTGAACTACTTTAGGAAGTAAAACTTTAGATTAGAATA
>DWHU01001667.1:0-11743 GCA_018247975.1 Parides photinus | reverse complement strand
TCGAATCTTAGCGTCACTTAGATTAAAACTCTATAGTGTTTAAAAGGACATTAAATAAAAAAAAATGTCTAAGGTACCTAAACTAGGTATTTTTTTTATTCTTTATTAAACCATCCACTTTAAAGGTTATGCCGGCTACTTTTAACAATAATTACATCAAAAACAAAAATAACAATTAATGATTAACCTTAGAGAGCCAAAAACAAGGAAACTTAAAATCCTTTTGCTGTCTTTACATGAAAACTGAGAACTAAATATTTTGCGAAAAACAAAAAAAGTTCATGTCTACTACATCCGATTCTAAAAGAACACAAATCAGACTAAGAATTTCTGATATTTGTTTTTTCTTAAACGATGATTCGTGATTTTTAATAGGAAGATCCAGTTTATGCCAAAAGATGTGGTACGACTAATATGTAACTAAAATACCCTCACGAGCGGCGACCGTGTACGTGCGCAAAAAAGCGATAGAAGCACGTGTCCATAATACTAACACAATACAAGCACAAGCCAGGTTTAGCTCGCGTTATAAAGTCGACTACTTGCGTCATCCACTACGGGTGCAGGCTTTTCGGACAATAAATAAATTTGTATGTTCCTGTTTCCTCAGTTTGGAAGCAAAGTTTCAGATCGTCATTTTAAACAAGAATAATGTAACAGTGCAATAACATACTGGCATGGCTCTAAGACTTACAGGTCGCTTTTCCTATAGTCCAGATGGTTATAAGTTCTACGAGAAATTAATGCATTGGTTATTACAAAGTTACTGCGTTATATCACCGCATACTAACATACCGCTAAGCATCAGGTGAGATCAAAATAACTTGATTTAAAAACAATTTCGATGTTTAGCAATCGTGAGATAAGGTGTAATTAACATTACGAAGTAATTATTTGATATATAAAATTTAATAAAAAGTACTTGGATTGATATTTTAAAAAGTAGTTAAAGGTAATAAAAATTTAAAACAATTAACATGTGTATACATATCTTTTTTAAATAGGTGTACATGTATCAAGTACATGTATTGGCAATATGAACTTATATAGCGATCGGTTTCGCAAGATTTATTCTTTTACAGTCTTTCCTCGGAAAGAGTACCGGCGTCATGACCTTGACATCAAAAGTGATGCGTTAAAAGCCGGAACACCACCGTATTTTTAGAAAACGTCTATGTCAATGATACAAGGTCACATAGGAACCAAAAAAATAATAGACAATGATGCCAAAGTGGAGGTTGAAAAATAAAGGGCATATTGTGAATAAGATGAGAAGTACAAACGTTTTTCTTAAATTTTAGATGATTTTAATTTGTGTCATAAATTGGTTACTATCAAATTATATTAAATGATTACGTAATGTACCAGACAGCGTTTTTAAGTTCGAGAAACGAGAGGCATAGAATTAAAATAAAAAAAATTTTAATTCTATGCCTCTCATATTCTTAATATATTCACCTACAAGATACATAATAAACAAAGCCTAAACAAATGAGCTTGCGTCAGCCAAGTTAAATTTGTTCGAGTTTATATTTATAAAGGAATATTTGCTACAAAAAAATTTTTAGGGATGATTATGAAATTTTAGTACTTTAGAGGCGATCGGCAATTTGTCAAGTAACAGTTATTCTTTGCAATGCGGCTTAAAGCCACTTAGTAGCATTACGCAAACATTGCTGTTACGGTAGATATAAAGGCGGAAAATGGGTGAGGAATGTTTTGAAATAAAGGTAACGCATTGGGCGAAAGGAAGCGGGGCTTAAGACATAAGAGCTGGAAGTTGGTGGACGCTAGAAGCAGAGTATCCAACAATGGAGACATTAACGCCGGTGATGATAACTAATATTAAGAAGCAACTAAAGCTTTATTTGCTTGTAAATTGTATATTTAAACGTAGCATTAATAGTTAAAAAAAAGGTTTAAAGAAAGAAACTTTAATTAATATAGGTATATGACGTAATAAAAGATAAAAACTTTCTACTATAGTGGAATACAATTCCTTTATGATCCTAAGAAGTTATTAATTGTATTACAATGTTATTACTACTGGACTGTAATTCTATTATGTCTTTAGTAATGTGGGCCACATGACCTTAACCGAATGTAACTGGTTCGAACGTGATAAATGTTTACATTAACTTCCAAATAATATCGATAAATGAATGAGATGCATACATCTTATTAAATGGACATATGTAACAAGTTTTATACAGGCTGTATTTGTGCCTGCGATTAGATATAAGGGTCAATACTCGTTTTCTCTTATCTAGCAGTTTAAGTATTGCCGCATGCCATATTTTAAGAGATAAAAACCTTAGCTTCAATGATTTCAATTTATATAATCATAACATTTATACATTCCATAGATATGTTGTGGTGGTACCCATCAATAATTTATTCATGGAACATAGGACTTGACAGTACTTAAAAGTTTCATCAACACTTTAACTATTAAGTAAAAAGGATGTTCCAGTTAATGTTTTTAGTTTTTGGAAACTAAAACGGTGTAGATTAATTGTTCTTTTTATGACCATAATTAACTTAATTGAAAAGGGTAAATTTAAAATAAGACTCAACTTACGGAAGTAGAAATAGGTAGCGATAAACAACATGTCAATACTCGTTTTTACCCAAAATAATATCGTAAATGCCACTTATTTTCTTTAAATACTTAATAAATTTTATTATTTTTTAAAATAAATGTGTATTACATACAGCAATTTTCTTGAGTTTACTTTACAATTTTATACAAAATGTACTACAAAAACTTTAACAATGTATCTTATAAAGTTATGACGGTTGACTAGAATGACTTGCTACTGGCTCTACTGATTTAGCAGCTAGTTCCATTCAGCATCATTCACTTGAGTAAAGATAAACCCCAGAATAATATACATTTTAAGTATCTATTTAAAAGTAATTATTAATTAGCTATTAGAAACAAGATACGTACGGGTCATGTAGTTACTAGAGTAAGGACAATGAGATACCTGACCTGTTCGTAGTATTATTGCTCTGTCATTAATATCCACACAATACTCAGGTCACTTATATCTAGCCACAAAGTATAGAATAACTTGTAATTATAAACTACTGTATTTACCTTAGCTATTTAGAAGAATATCCTACAAATATTTTTTATAATAGGAAGAAAAATACATACTGAATTTTGAAGCGCTAGGAATTAAGAAAGAAAAAAGTATTAGAAACTGAAGCATACATTTATTTCCAAAGGCTTGCAGTTAAATTATAATCTTAGTGATTTCCGGCAAATCGATTAATTTTGCTGGAAACCACTGTTAATGTGGAGAAATTGCCTGATAATTACATAGGAACACTGAGCGAAAAGGTAGTGAATTCTTTGGGTCGCAGCGTGAAGTTCAAGAGGCCAAGATCACAATGGACATTATGAGATAACGGCGACATACGCTGGTCGACAGGGGAAAAAGTTGTAACACGATATTTTTGGAGAAATATTTGATAGACTAACAAGGGCTTTACGATTGCTTGATCATCCTCTCGTGCTGAAGATAGGGAAAGGCTGTTCCGTCATCATTGCTGAAATAGAAAATATTTAAAGTAACCTTTGCAAAGCTCATACACTAACTACAATTAATCGTGCTACAAGTGATTAGCAAACTCTTTTAAGACGGCATTATACAATAGAGAAAAACGATTAGTAATCTCTTAAACAGCAGATAAACACGAGGATATCCCAAGATTATTACGAGTATTGCCAGAAAGTTTTATTATTATCTAGTACCATAGCATGCCGAATCTTCTAAAGGCTACATTATCATTAACGTCTACACTTCGGAGCAGATTTAAAAAATATATAGAACGTAATCTGGCATTGCATTAACAAATTAGCTTTTGATTCTATTGAGTCTTTGTACTTCTGAATAATTATGATAGAAGTAATTAAGGAACTCAAACAAATATTGTGTAATAAATGCGAAACTTCGGTTAAACTTAAATCATTAATGATAAAATCTATCCGATGGGTTATAAATTAAACCAAAACAACGATGACGTTATATTTTGATAGGGCTTCAATTGACGTATGGATTTTGTTTTTCATGCTATACACGCATTTCCATAACATCACGTCACATATTTGTTTATAACAATTTTCTCTGAACACACTTGCCTACGTAACGATCATAAGCAACAAAATTTGACTTTTGACATATGCATTAAATACAAGAATTTAGGCATATAAATTAATACTTGCTACTATTATATTTTTAAGCAATAAAAGCGATTATTATGCTTTTTAACAACACTGGTAACATCGTTTAGGTTTAGGTATTATTTAATTTCTATGTTTGAGATTAAAGGTTCGCCGAATTAAATAAAAAAATTATGTTAGGGGTCATTGTCGCTGCGATATAGTTGTTTTTATTCAGTGATAAACCTGTTTACATTTCATGCATAAGCTTGCACCGGGTACGTTTACTGCCTGTTGAATTTCAAAAGAATCTAAAACTATATTAAATATATTTAAGATGTACTTAGCTTTCTAAACAATGTCGTTTTTTGCTTTGACTTCACAAATTTTAGTCATTCAAAACATTGAAATTTTCGGGCTCTTCTGATAAGGCTGCTCATACAAAACTGCAAATGATATTGACTTTTAATGATTACGATTAAAAAAAATACCTGTAATATATTAATGAATATGGTAAAAAATTACGATATTTATTAAATTTATTGCTGTTAAGAAAAATATGTTAGCGGGTTTAAAAGCAATCAGTTGATTAGCGGTATATTGATATACTTATATATATATGTACTTATATATAACTTATATACTTTTAACATCTACTTTTTTAAGTTTAACTGCACTGTATAAAACAGGCACAAAAATTACTACACGTTATGAAAACATGAAGATATTATGAATGATGATAAAACGGAGGAGCAATTTTAAACTGTTTCTGTCAGTATTTTTTTATACCATAGTCTTTATTCATCATCAGCCGACATGTGCCCAGCAGCGGGTGTCAGCAATGGTCCTTCGTTGTCCGCATCCAGCGGCTTGCTGTGATCCTTACCAGATCATCTGTACACCTAGTGCAAGCCTTACAGCACTAAGTCTGTCGGTACGCGGCCACCACTCTACGACCTTACTACCATCGGCCGTCAGTTCTTCGAACAATGTGCCCGCCCTACACACTAATTAAGTCCAGCAATCCTTCAGGTTATGTGTGTGACCCTAGTTTTTCTACATATCTCATCATTCCTGATTCGATTGCGCCGAGAAACTCCAAGCCCCTTTGCGAGATTTTTAGGCTTTTTATAAGGTCTATCGTAGCCAAGTCTCGTTTCCACGTAGTTTCATGTTAACATATGTTACATTTAAGTTCACAATATTAATAAGTTAAAATGCATGGCCCCTTTCGCAGATAGCGGATTTTCCCCTGCGGAATCATCAATAGATAAAATAATAACAATAACATGGTGCTATCATTAAAATTTCATAAAGAATTCATAAACGTCTGATGATGAATAGTTTTGTTTTGGTATATGTAAAAATCGGTAGTATGATGCAAAAATAGCTGTATTTTTCATTAGGCCGTAAAATCAATAGAAGGTGTGGTAGACAGCGCGCGCGGCGCTGCCGAGCGGCAAGATAAGCAGCAGGTTACATCAGATCGTTTGGCGCGTGCGCACGCAACTATAAAAGAAGCGGTGCGGAACTTCGGCACTCATTCACAAATCACAAGTTATAGATGTCAAGTCAATATTAGTTTGTGGCAATGTTCTACTCTCTCATGCATCATTCTATAAAATTTAATAATTTACTTAATTGCGAACAGTGGTGGCTCAGTGACAATTGCTGTGATAGTCATTCACCGCGTTTCGAACATCAACAGAGGTAACCCAAGACCCTCATCCAGTGATTATTGGGTAAATAATATTATTTGTTTTTGTTTAATACGTTTGATTACCTTAAATAATAATTATGTTAACTTAAGTTGTTTGCAAACATCGCAACGAACTGTATTCGTACATATACAACTAAATCGCCAAAAAGAAAATTGTGATATTTTAAATTGGAGTTAATAAGAAAACACGAAAACTTTAGCTAGTATTTAAGTAAGTTGGTTACAGCCAGTGAAGTATTGTCGGGTCAATCAGTCATCAAATTATCATTTTCGACATATTATTTACGTCAACTAGCGATAACGCTCCAAATATTATAAGTATTCGCAATATGTTCTTGATAAAGAACATATTTATGCCTATAAGTAATAAACCTGATAATTAATGCAGAAATTTTAATTTCAAATCGATGACTCGCCAGAATCAACTCGACAAAAAATTTAAACTTACACGACAACTTTTTTTGGAAGTTTTTTTTAATCGGTTACACTTTTTGCTAACGGATATTACTATATCGAACCAGAAAAACAAATAATGTATATTATTACTTAGAAAGGGCTTACAACTTATCATCACTAGTATAAAAATTTCAGAGTAAAAAAATATTTGTCGAGAAATGCCTATACATCTAATGAAGTCTATAATATCTAATCACTACTGTATACTAACTGATATTAATATTTTTTCCAGAACAATATCAAAGTTCTCGCGTGCATAAAAGAAACCAGTGTGTTCTTGTATACTACTATAGAACTATTTAGAAGACAATTAGAATACAAATAACTTATTCTATTTACGTTCTAAAAATAAGTATCTAACAATGGCTACTGTGCAAACTCCGCCTGAATTAAGCCTACCGTCGCCGCTACCTGTCAGGCAAAACTCATCAGACTTAGATTTTATGGCTCTAACTATGGCAGCCCTACGACTTGTTAATCCATGGACAGTTGAAACTAAAACAAACCAATGGCAACCTCGGCTTGAACCTGGAACTCCGGAAGCTAAAGATCGTACGTTGACCTTAGCCGAAGTGTCCCAACATGATACTCCCCGTGACTGCTGGGTCGTTATTTATGACCGCGTGTATGATATTACAAAATTTCTTGATGAAGTAAGTTTCACTCTTCTTTCTATTTTTAATAATTGAAACAGATTTATTTATTATTATAATACAACAATAATGAAGTTGTAAACTATTTATTTTACTATATATTTTTCATAGGCCTTATTAAATTAATAATATTTTTTTCCAGCATCCTGGTGGCGCTGATATAATGCTTGAATACGCAGGAGGTGATGCTAGCACTGCATACAGAAGTTCTGGTCATTCTAAAATGGCTGCAAAAGCTCTCGACCGATTCCTTGTGGGAGAACTTCCTATGCACGAACGGATGTACCGTCGCCCTGGTGGGATGCGCTTAAGCGATATACCCGAATAAGAATGAAGTCTAATATTTATTTTATGATATTTGAATAATTAACAGCTTTGTAGCTTACTTTTTATACATAATTATCGCATAAAAGTGAAATTATATTTGTATGTTAGAAATACTGTTAATATGCCTTAAATTTTAAGTCTAAGAGTTTGATTAAGATTTAATACAATTATAACGTGTACTTAAAATATTATGGAGTTACTGTAGTTTAGGACGTCTTTGCATTTATTTTTAAGTTTTAGATTACTCATGTTTTATATTTCAGTATTAAACTGATAATTAAATAACTTTTATTCTTTTACAAAAGTTATGGTTAAAGATGTAGTTCCTATTCTTGTATTAAATATTTTTTATTACCTTAAACTTTTTTTATTATTTTCCCACCATCTGAACAATGACGTGACGTTCACATGATGGTAACATAAGCCACTTAGTTTAAACCGATACGATTTTAAGTATAATCGATCGCATCCTGGTAGGAACAGTAGTGATTTTTTAGATTGTAATTAATGAGGCCGTAAACCCCGGGTCCGCAAGCTCAGTATCAGACGAGCTGTCTCACTCAAAACACGGCCCGCAGCGTTTATAACAACAGGGAATACATTTACATACTACTATTGGAAGGCAGAAATATAGATAACTGCCGCCAAAGAAGGTAACTAATAATCACAGCAAAAGTAATGCTGTAAACAAAATTATTCTATATTGAACTTTATATACACTATAGAGTAAGGTTAACAAGCATAACCTTGCTGATTGTAGAAATGAAATGAAAAATATATAAATTTAAATAATTTATGCTCTTCAGTCGTCTGCAATAAAATGAACATGTATTATTTATGCAAGCGACTAAACGGAATTGTCAGCTTTCTCTAATACACTATTTCAGCACTCTCTCGTCTTCTAGATTACTCTTTTTCCTAATTAGACTTTTTTACCAGATCTGTAAAGAAATAATTATATATTAGAAATCATTATGACTGATCATGTAATCAATTGAAAAATATGGTATTATTATTTTATTTAAACGGTTCAAAATCAGCCTTTGATGTACAGTTACGCGTTATTACGTATATATTGAATTCAATTACGAGGTGATACTGCCATATCGACATATTACAATTAACCGTTGATTCTGATTATTACTGGTTATAGCGGTTTCTCTCTATATACTATAATATATAATAGCGGTATACTCAATCCTCATTCACCCAGTTATTGCCAAGTAGATGCGATAATCGAAAATAATTATAATAATGACAATAATTCAAGAATTAAACGTCTTGCAAGTCACTCTTCGATAACAAAAGATTTATGATTATAAAATATTTTCGAAGTAGTTGAATAAAACATATCAGTTTTTTTTATAAATTGCTAAAAACTTTACGGTAGTCTTACTTCCGACTTTTATTTTTTTTTAAGTTTTAATCTACATTAACAAACCTTTTTAATGAACTTTGATACAAAAATTTAAAAAGAATGTGAAGGTAGTATATCAGACTCTATTTAATGTAAGTTAAATTTTAAAAATTAATAATGATTTAAAACTACATACGAACAAGAATTACAGCGATGATGTCAATATTGTCTAGAATATTAAAACAACGTACCTATTTATTAGGCGGTTTATTTAACAACTTTTTAAAAAACATTGTTTTGTTATTAGTTACAATTGACGACCGATTATTTTTTTAGAGAGAAAAAAACGAGTTCGAAATACTACGGGTTTTCTGCCGGTTCGTAGATCAATGAATATTGATGTCGAGTAACACCTAACTTATAACGCAAGTTGACATTAATTAATAAATGAGCACCACTAAATATTTCGGAGCACTTCTCAAATGTTAGTAATGTGATTTTCTAAAAGATAACAACGATTCAAACCCGATTTCATCATGAAAACGAAGTAATATCATTAATTAAAACGCACGGGCGAATTGGTAATAATTTTGAAATGTTAATTATTTAAATTTTTATCTTTATTCCATCGATTTTAACTATTATATGAATAAGACGTGTTAATTGATTTTTAGAAAAATTATGAAGAAACTCATTATGACATTACTTTTTTTTTATCTGTGCAAGCCATAACGAGGAGGACATATTATAAGTGGTAAATTATATGTCATGTAGTCCCAGACTATTAAGAAAAGACTGCTGGCTTGAGGGCATTTAAGACCTTCATTACTCTCTTAGCACCTGAGCTCTGAGTGAAGATGCGCCTACCGCGCCGTGCCTTACCGTGCCCTTAATACCAGAACACTAAATTTTGTCTCGCTACTTTCTGAATACAGACACATGATTTTCACAAAAAGAAAAACTCGTAATACTTTACAACGGTACTGTAACGAGATAATTGCGTATGGTTTTACAAGACCAATTGTGAAAGTACCACATACACAAAACAGATTAAATAATAATTGTAAGACAATCATCATTTAAACCTTTTTTTGTCTGCTGGAGGTAAAGGTAACGTAAAACAAGATATATATGTTCAGATTTTAATGCTGGGGAAGTAATTAAAATTTAATATAATTAACATGATACTTACAATAACTTGTAGTTGGGCGAGGTCGAGCGAGAAATGCAATATTTACAGTAGATAAGGAGAGCTAGCAACATTACTATCGCCGTGACCTGCATTGTCCATTCGCGCGGCATCCCGCATTTTGACACTTTCACTTCTTCTGGACTAACTGTTAGCTTAACAATTAAATTTAATGATAATTAAAAACTGTGTTATACTAATAAAAACTGTCACTGTGAAATGTTATTGACACCGTACAGAAGATTACACTGCATCCTTATCGAAGAGCGTACGCTTCTGCTTAAACCTATCTAAATTATTAATGTTTATGTCGTTCAATAGACACGTCGACTATGTTAAACAATATATGAATAGGCTATCTGAAATATCTGTGCAGTTACGTATATGTTAACGGATAAGTTATTTATTAAAAAAACGTGTAGTTGCTGAATTCTTTTTGCTATTATCCACTTTTTTAAGAGCCGAAAGATTCAATAATAAAAAAACATAAACATGTTTAAATTTTACACGTCATTCCGGATGTATATAATTTTTACATACACAAACCTTTATACATACGAAATATATTCTCCGTGAGTTGAAAAGAAATTATGAAAGCTCGTTGTGTCATATAATCTACAAAAAGTCAAAGGGATGCCCATGACCCACGCCTACGCAAGGTGTACAGCCGTCAAATAAATTGAGTTATTCGTTTCTACGCAATTTATCCGTATAATGTAGCTCTACATTCAGTTTGTCTAATTTAATACCAAATTTTAGTACATTATCATGAAACGTACCAAATAATACTTCGGATCCAACCTGTTCCGCCATGAGAATGATGGTACAGTGTACTCAATGAACTCAATCTTGTGGTCAGGTGTCGGGACGAAGCTGTGCCTAATTACACAACTGTGGTGTGTGTGGGCTCCGAACGCGGCTCTTGGTAGTAAACTCTCCACTAAATATTCGGTCGACTCTTTAGAAAGGCAATCCCATCGCTCTTCAAACAAGTTGTTCCTCTCTGGTAAAGGTGCAGCATCGGGTTCCGTACACACGCTATCCGATTCTCTGTACAATGGATAATGCTGTAATCAAATTTAAATACACTAAACTATCTTATTTAAAAAAAAAAAACAAGAGGGAAGAACAAATAACAGCCAAATTATTTATGTGTTTAGTTTTAAAGATTCCATTATCTTCAGATCTAATACGAAACCACGATTAAGTAACTTTATCGTTACCATTTAAATGGATTGATTAATAAAACGTAATGATATATTAGCAACAAATACAATACCAATAAAGGTGTAAAGTAAAAAAATATCATTATGAACTTATTACAGAGTTGCAAACTTTCATTTACGCGAGGTTATTATGAAAACTTTAGTATAAAATATTATATTTTATACGAGATAACCATTTATTTTATGAGCCAATTATAAAAAATTCGAAACTGAACAAATTTAATATGGTCAAAAGTAATGCTGACAGTTAATTAATGTAATGCCGATATTGACGTCATTTTGCCGATTTTAACAAATTTAATTTAATACAGAAAACTTTTTGCATGGTTCAATGAACTATGCAGAGTGATAAAAGACTTTAAGATTTTATTTATATAGAAAAAACGTTTTTATTATCTATTCCAGAAACATTTTTTCGTACGAAAATAATTTCTTTCAGTACTGTATTTCAATGTCATAAATATTTGTATTTGTTTTTGCTGATACATACCTGTAATAATATTGGGCGACTGTACCTATCCAGCTTAGTATGACTTTTGCATAAGGCTGATCCACTGCTACATTTTAAAATATCTGAAATAGGTGAATCTAATGTTGAATAAAATATTAATGAAAGTGTACATAAAAAAAATATAACTGAAGTG
>DWHU01001666.1:0-11748 GCA_018247975.1 Parides photinus | reverse complement strand
TCCACATTAATCGAAGCCATAGCAACCTGACAAAACTACATTCCTTTTGTTTTCCGAGCTTTCAATAAAAGTCGCAGTGTTGTTTCGAAACAGCGAGAATATCCGAATATTTTAAGAGGATTACTCTCAGTTCTTTGTTTTGTGTGCTGAATGTGAGTACAGTTGCGCTGTGCGACGAAAAACAGGAGCGAAATGTGTTTGCCGCTTTATGCACTTGCCAAAATATACTTTTTGCTACATTTGTAAAGTTGAAAATAACTTTTATACTTTGATCTTTATGGTTACTAACTTCAACTGGTCGTTTTGATGCCGAACTTATTTATATTGACAGGCCGCATTAGGCATTTAATACAAAACAGGAATGTTTAACAAATATGTGACCATAACTTTTTTGACGCAACATTTTGAATGTTGAATTCAAATCGCAATTGATTCTAACATATTTGTACTATACTAAACAATGGATTATTTACAACTTAGTTAATATTAACATTATAGATGCTTAGGCTAAAATTGTAAAAAATCTGACTAGATACTTCCTTATCTCGACGAAACCATTTTGATTGCAATTACTAATGTTAAACATTGGAAATTTAAACAAAATTAAAACGCATACAAAAGTGTCCGTAAATAGAAAGGTAAAATTGAAACCTTTCGTAAAAAAACTGCCTACTTTTTCAGTCCAATTGCTAACTCTGCCAAACTGTGACTTCGTAACTTTTTCTACCGTGTTACGTTTGTGTACTTTATTAGGAAGTTTGCTTACTCATACGGTACCGACTGTGTATGTACTTAACAGGAATGTTTGCAACTAAATTCTAAACTCATTGCAATGGCAAATATTTGTGTAGTACCTCGGAACGCGGCAATCTAATTTTATATACGTAAGTATAATTTATCACTAATACGCTTATATATAAAAACAGCATATTAAAAATGTGCTGATTGTCTGCATACTATGTACTTCCAGTGTCGATTTTAACATGACTATATTTCTAAACGAGTGCAATTATCGCTATGAAAATTGGCTGAAAGTTTTAAGCCATTATTGCTTTAAAATCGGTCCAGCTGTTTTGGAAATAACAGACATAAAAGATTTTATTCAAGTATTTTTTTTAATAAATGACGTAAAGACTCTTAACAAAAAGTTACCACCGCATACATCGTAATTTCCTTTATATGTATATATAAACTAAATAAATAACATTATTTTTAATAATAAACGAATTATACAAACTAGATGTCCAAAACCTTAGGCCACAAAATTTTATATTAGTTAAATAGAAAGTAATAATATTAATGCGTTTGTAAATGGTTGTGTATCTTTCGAGGCTTAGAAGGGTACTTGTCAATAAAAGTCCTTGAGGGCGCCACGACCATTATTGGAAACGTTTCCAAAAGGAATTACATTCCGAAACGAGGGCCAAATTCAACTTAAAAGTAAAACGTGATCAAAATTAAGTAGATTTTAAATATCTATTTAATATGAGTGAAAACCTATTATATTTTATTAAGCTCTTACCTATTAAGCGTATTATATTTTTACTGCATATTATACTATAATCACAAGGCAACTTGTTTTAGTAATTGTTTGCGGTTTGTGAAATGAAAAAACGTACTAGGAAATTTTTATTATTTTTTTAACTATCACAAGGTTGTAAAGCGTATTATATTTTTAAATAATTTCTTTATTTTACGAAGCGACCAGATGAGCAGAATCTTACATTTCATGTGTCAGGAAAAACCCACGAAAATTATGTGCTGGTTAGGATTACATACGCTGCCCTATATTGTGACAGGTTTAAGAGAAAATGTTTTATGTATGTCGCGGATAAATTTAAAGTAAATAAAGTATTGGGTTTGTAATATATTTTTGTGATAGTTCATAAATAACTTCTAGATGTAGTAGACAGATTTTAGTTTTGTGGTTTATACAATCATTCTGCTTTATTACAAAATAAATCGAGTTGATGAAGCAAAAGATGTATGCCTGGATCGTAGCAAGTGAAAAGAAGTAGTCTCTGCCTACCCTAATGGGAAAGAGGCGTGATCGTATGTATGTATGTATCGACTTTTACGTTTTAAATAACGCTGTCGTAATATTGCAAAATTTACGGTTTTAATACCTCTTTTAGAGAAATATAGCCATTAACAGTGAACCATAAAAAAAATTTGAATGATGAGAAGAAAAGCACTAAACCAAAAAGTGAGATAATAATACTGCCATTGCAGGCTTGGGATTTACCGAGAAAGCTTCTTGTTTTAATCTGGGAGTCGTGTACGCGAGGAAATTTTCAAAGTACACTTTCAGTCTTTCGAAAAATAAGAAACATGTGTGAATTCGCAAACATATATTAAAGATTACTTTAATTTACTATTAATTTACAATACGTATGATTAAAGATTTATGCATATGATACACAAGATATAAATACTACATAAGATATAAATACTAAGATTAGTATCAAACAAAATGTACATACTTTGTAATTAAAAAAGGTCAAACGGAGCTTGGCGGACAGAAAGGTTAAAGTTAATAACATTTGTTAGAAAAAACTTTTAATTAAATTGAACATTCATTAATCCGTTTACATACACTGTTGCTCTGTAAGAGTTTAAAAGCTATTTAGCAGCACCGTTTTGGGTTTCTGAAATATAACGCACATCGCTGAACGTCTACTCTTACATTACTTTTGTGCACTTATACAACTCGTCCGACTAAATATTTCGAAGCGAAAGGTTTGAATATTTTTATTTCACAATCCTTTTTATTTAATAATAAAAAACAATGTTTGAAAATGGATTCACAGGTCGTTTACTTAATAGTGCTAATTTTACGCCTGTAATGATGTCAACTAAGGAATATGAGTTGGGGTGGTAAACCAAATATCAAAGAAACATGATCAGAATGTAATTGTTTACACGACTTTAATTAAGGATCATTATTATGGAACGTGTTCAAACTGCTTCGCATTTAAATTTTCCGTTTTCCGGGGCATTATTCACGACGGATGTTCCCAAGTATCGCTTGGTTCAAGTGTCAGTCGATCTCTATGAAACGCTCGCTATTGCTCTCCTGTACGTAACGAGTGCTAGATATACATACCATATGTGTGAATATGAAATAATTGACTCAACTACGAACATTTCATTAAAATCGTGCATTATCAAAACATAAACTATAAGTTATAATGACGTATCTCTGTATAAAAACTTCTTTATAAGTATCTTAAGTAAGACAAATCTGATGCAAAATAATTGCCTTAGACCCTATACGCCGAGTACTTTTATAAAAGTAAACATTCAAAATATAGTCTAATTCCTATTAAGTAAATGTTTTAGAAAATAATAACTCTTGTTAACAAAATAAATATTATATTTACTAACATGTTAGATAAAAAGGTAAGACGACTAACATACTATACAAAGATCACGAATAGTTAATAGTAGTTAATCTTATGGAATATCGGTTTGAACTTTAAATAGTTGACCGCTGCTTCTATTTCAGCCACTACAGACTAGTGTGCTAACAATAAAATGTTCCGGTTTAAAGGGTGTTGTAGCTAATGAAATTACTAAGTAACGAGACTTGACATCTTATGTTCTAAGGAAATGAGCTTGATGAGGTGCCAGTATATAGCATGTTAACTAGCGCAACATTGTGGCCAGGGTTATCAAGTCTTGTTCGCCACTTCGTTGAATAATAAAAGAAAATGTTTTGAACTACACTTAAATAAAAAAAAAAAAATTACTAAAACACTCAATCATCTAACGGTTGAAAGCACGCGTATTCTTCACTGACCAAAAAAAAAATATTCTTGTTCTTTACCATCATGCCGTATATTTAATCGAGTTTCATGATTTTTTTGTTCTCTTTGAACACATTAGTAAAATTGTATTTTAAACACGAATAAAATGGTTTATTGCCTTGTTATCCTGTCTATGAATTTACAGAAGCATGTCACATAAATGTTATTTATTTACGCTCATAAAACTTCATGGCTCAATTCTTGCGCGCAGAAGTAAAAGTCATCGCAAAGTTATTGCCCTACAATATTTTCTTTACCTTCTTTATTCAGGAATTTTCAACCCGACTTTAATACGTTCCGCAAATAACTCGGAGGATCTTGTTTGGATTTAATATTATACACCAGCGAAATCGAAGGCTTAATTTTTTTTAACGTGAAAGCGACGTGACGAGCGAGCGTTCACCTGCTGCTATGTGATAAACCGAAATACACTGATTTATACTTGGCGTATGTAAATCAGTGTAATGTCTTGTCGCTAAACGAAATACGTGTTTACTTACAGGTATTCGGCAAAAAAGACTCACTAACAGGTACCTTCGTAGCATAATCAACGTTGTTTTTATGTTAGACTTAAAAAATGTTTTAGTCGTATATCAAAATATTATTGATTCAGACACAACTTACATTTTCTTTACTCGTGTAGTTGTGTACGAATAATTTCTCATTTACATGCGGATGTTCGAATGATTGATTGACTTTCGAACATCTTGCCCCAGGAGGAAAACATTTATACTCGTTGCTTCCGGTAACAAAGTTTTTTTTTATACCTATAGTTAGATTGGAACAAATCCACTGTCAAAGTTTTGAAAAGATTAATCTTTTCTAAATTTCAAAGGAATATTATGAATAAATAAATAAAATATAAGGGTTCTGTTTGATAGAAAGAAACTGGTTATAGAACTGGGTTCACTCAATAATGGGGGTACAGATTATGCACGGAATAGTACAAGCGAAATCACATTATTTTGTCTAACCAATGTAGTCTTTAGAAATTTTATTTTAAACCTAGAAATTTTTACTAAATTCCTGTTATTTGTGTATTATTTTAAACAGCGTTGCCTTTTGCTTTATTATTTCAATATGTCTTCTTGCTTCTGGTTCACTGTTAACATTTCTCTTAAACAGGTATTAAAACCGTAAATTTTATAATATTCTGACAGCGATAAAACGTTAAAATCTGTTTGTTTTGTATTGAAACAGAATGATTATATAAAACACAAAACTAAATTCTGTCTACTACATCAAGAAATTACTTATGAAGCATCACAAAAATATATTACAAACCCAATACTTTATTTATATAAAATTTATACGCGACATACATATTAGACGTATATATCTGAAATTTCGATCAATACTAATTCTCATTATTTTTGTTTGTTAAGTTTATATTATTACACATTATTTCTATATAAATGTGTAAAAAAACATTTGCCTTTTATGAGATACTCGTAGCTTTTACACGATCCCCTAAAAGAAAAACCATTATACCTACCGACTAAGCGCTTTTCATGTGATTCAATTTTAGGCTCATCTTCAGTATATATGTACATACATACCACGCCGCATATTACGTACTAATCGACGTGACGATGCTGAAACTTCTCATGATCCGAATATCAATTTATTCGTATGAATTGTATCAGAGAATAGCTCGCTTTAAAATAAAAACGAGAGAATATTATTTTCTAAGTAAGCTACATATGAGTTCTCAACATGTTCGTAATGTTCATTATTCTTATAACCATTTTTGAACTATTTGATTGCCTCTGTATGATATAAATTAAGCAAAGAAATGTTTACACATCATTCTTATTGTTTAATATATATTAAAATCATGGTTATAAAGTTTTTATAAAACGTAAACAGAAAACAGTTTTAATTGTCAAAGCTAAATTCTCTTGACGTTAGGAGAGGAAAAGTCTTTAAAAGCTCTCGAGATCAACACAGGGAGTCGAAATATTTTCCAGTTTTCCGGATATTTTCAGTTCTAGCACGGAATAATTAAATACGCTATTTTTCATTCAAGAAAGGTCTGGGAAAGGAAATTTATTTAACAGATAAACTTAAAAAGCTGTTCCTTGTCGTGTTATATACAGACATGTTATAAGTTCTTTTTATATTGGCTATACATTATTACATTCCAATGATGATTAACCATGTAACTTATGACATAAAATTGCAAATGAAAAAAAAAATACTGCATTTCTCTAACACTGGGTAGAATGTCAAAATTTAATCATGAAATGCTTTCACATCGTCTCCAAGGACCTAGCTTGAATTTAATATTTCAACCAAATGGAACAAGAAGTCCGGTAATAATACTTGCAATAGCTCTGAATGTTTCAGCTTTATGACTTTGAAACTTAATAATAATTCCTCTTAGATTATATTCTACTCAAAAGTTATATATAGAACTTACATGATATGTGAAATCTGCGTCACCAGAGTTTATAACCTTACTGTTAACATAGCAAAATTACTTGCTTGATAAATAATTTACCATTTTGTTTAAAAAAATATGTACAGCAGTAATATTACATTTCATATTGTTTTAAGTAATTTGTTTTAAAGGTGACACGACAAGACAAGAATGATTTTAAAGATAATAATGATCATTTTATTTATTTATTTATGATAACTTTTAAACTGGATATAGCATTTCTGGAATAATAAAACTTCACACCAAATAAAAATTATCAAGTGTTTAATTGAGATATCGTCACATATATTTAATGCAAAAAGAGAAAAAGTTAAAAGAAAAAATATTAAGCTTTCTATAAAATTGAAACAAAGAACGCTAGGAAAATACAGAAGGGTCCAGTATTACAGAACATCCGAAAGTAACATGAGAATAATACAAAACGACGGTAACCGGAGATAGAAATCTTTTGTATAAATAATGGGATGGGATATGCATTACGGTAATTGCAAAATATGGAAGAGGAAATAAGTAAACATATACGCAGATAACAAAAAAGATGTTGAAAGCTTCGAATCGTCATTTACATAATTACAACGATTTTGATATAAAGTTTAAACTTAACTATCTCAGACAGTTGTTTATTAAAGTATGAATGATTGTAGGATTTAATAGAATTCATATAACTAGCTACCACCCTTGTATAATAAATGTGTAGTCCTAACAGAGTGTTCCGATTGTCAACATTTGAGAGCTAAAATATTTTAGCAAGCACGCTTTTACCCATATATGCTCTGTTAATGTAAACGCTGCGAAACATGTTTTGACTTAAACAGCTCATCTGATATTGAGCTCGCGAGACGTGGTTCACGACCTAATTAATTTTAATTAAAAAAAATATATCACTACCGTTCCTACTAGAAGTGTAGTTATCCTGCGGCCGATTTTCGATTTTCAATGTCTGGATTATTGTAGTTTCTGGGTGAATTACTCGATCGTTGAAGACGAACTCGGCCGGAAACTAGGCGGTGAGGATCATCCGGAACGTGGGCGTATCTCGTGTATCACTGGATACTTAAAACCGTATGAAATTCAGGTCAAACGCCAGCACATTGTAAATAAGGTAAAGATTAAATGTTCAAATCCGATTATAAACACTTTAAACAAAGTGACGTAGCAATTATCATCAAACCGAGTTCTGCTTTATACTTAAGTTATATCGTAAATATTCAGAATGGCCGTGAAGTGCACGGAACAATTTGTACACAGACAAGCCTTCGCGCGGTAATACAAAGCGACGGAAACTGGAGAAAGCCTGCTTTATGACGAATAAAACCTCCTCCCTTATAATAATTTGAAGATTTCATTAACTTAGAAATTTTCACTTTATTCTAAAATGGATGAAAGATGTAAAAGTGTGATATAAATTACAACTGTGTTTAAATAACTTCATACACTTAATTATTACATTTGCCAGCTGAAATTCGTTGTCGTTGTTCTATTAGTGTGTTTGTTTTATCTGTATATATTTTTAAGTTAAAGTAACAAAACGGTTAACACACTCGTTCTGTGTTGTAAATATACAAGTGCAAATTTTCTAATGTTCGTACAAAAGTTTCGGTAATTCAAGATGTAAGTAAACAATTTCCAAAAAGTTGTATACAAAAATTAAGAAACGGCGGTTATAACGAAATTTTAAGGTACTCAAATATTTTTATAAAGTCTTTCAGACTTTTGTTCCTTTTACACTCACAAAGTCTTTGGAGCGGTCACGGCCGAATTTAAAAAATGTTTTCAATGACGAATTTCTTTTTCGATTATTGTAATGTCAGAGCTATTCATATTAAAGGCTCTTTCCAAAGTTTCTGCTTCGCCGCCGGCTCATTTTCGTTATTCCACAACGAGCCGGTCAACGGCGGGTTTTCTTTTTGCCCGTCACAACCTTTTTTAAATAATCGTTACCGTAACTGTGATAAAAAACAAGTAATGGATTTGCAATGCAACTGTTATTTTTTTAATATTTTTTATTTCAAATACTTTGGCATAGTTGGAAAGAAATGTTGATATTAAAATAACTTTTTAACCTATTAGTAGATTTCTTCCATTTTCATTTTGATTTTTATTATTCTATAAATGTTTGTGATATGCTAAAATATAGTAACTATGCGTGTAAAGGGAACTGCTATGTTCTCCATTAATTACACTCATCAGAATATGGCTACAAAGTTTATATAAGAAATATTATTGTGTACTGTAGGGGAACCATATTTGAATACACAAATAAAAATAAAATAGAATGGTATGTAGTGAGCACTTGTTATATTTGTAGTCATAATCAAATGTTTACTGTAAATTATAATATTCAAATCAATTATTTCAATATTTGCGTTAGGTTAATAAACTATCGATATCTACCAGTGGCTTGATTAATCCGGACTGATATAAATTATCCAATTTACTATTTAATACGAAACTAATTTCAGTGGTCGAAACCATTTGGTAGAAACCACAACCAAATTAAATTTCTATTATTACTTACTATTATTCTAGTATAAGTCGGAACTCGCTGCAATAATATTTATTTTAACACATTGTTTGTAATAGGAAGGGATGAACAAAATACACACCGACGAACGTCGGGATGGCTATGAGCAAAACGTAATTGGAAAGACGATTTACAGACTAGATAAAAATCTTTGCGTAGCTTTTTTAAAGACGGATATTACTTTCAAAAGTTTTAATAACGTTTCCGTTATAAGAAGATAACCCGTCTCGTTAAGAATATCCGACGCCCGCAAGTAAAGAAAGAGAAATCCCACTTTTCAATCGTCTTGGTTAGCGAAATATGAGCGTTTGTCGCAAGCAACCTATAATTATATTATCCTTTTGGAGGAAGATATTCAATCTGTTTCATCTTTGAGGATCGATTAATATCAATTCTCGTGTCCAATCGCTTAACTTTGATACCACATATAAATAAAGTTTTAAGTGCCTGTTTGAAATATCAGAAGGTTTTACTAATTAAATTTACCTTAATGACGATATGTACTAAGCAACCATTCGTAATATTTTTATCATTATTAAAATCTGGATATATATAATACAGTAGCAATAATCATCTGTAAGATAGACTCTTATTACGATATGTCTAATCTTAGATATAATAAAAAAAGTAAAATCTTATAGGTATAATATTCTCATCAGAAATAAATTCTTATTTTAAATGTTGTACAAGCATTTCATAATTCCAGTTTACTCTGTGTAAAGTAAAATGTTCATCGTCAAGGCATTAAAAGATTATTTTTAATCCAACTTTTTTGCTATGTTCTGGTACTTTTTTTTAATATAACACTGTTGTTATAATGAAAACCTTCACAGCTTCCTTCAAATTAAAAAAGATCGAGTCAGTAATCCGTTGTAATAAGTATTCTATTATTTTTTTTAAACTAATGAACAAAAGCTTTTTAGTTAATGTGAACACAATTTTGATATTGATTAATATTACGAGTTTCATTTATATGACATTAAAACTCACATTATTCAAAAACAAAAAAAATTATTAGTGAAGTTTAAAATTAAGTCTGAATGACAGAAACATGTCAAAGCACTTGATATGTAACTTATTATATCGTTCATAATAAAATATGCTTGCATGCAGTGGGCGGGCGGTCAAGGATTTATCAAATGGCATGAATATCTTAAACATTCTCCTCAACACCACATTTTTTAAGAACATTGAAGTAATTTATTCGTTTGTGGTACAAATTCTTATTTCCTTATCCAATAAAACAGTCAGAATTCAATGTTTTTCTAAACAAAAAATTCCTTCTTTGTTCCTGTTTATAAAATGCGACTCTTGACATTCTTTTCCGAGACAAATGTAAACATTCATTATGGGATAGGACCCGCACGATTTTTTCTTTTGTCTACCAGAAATTTATTAGCGTGTAATAAAAACATTTTTTTTAATTTACCTAACAAAGGAAATGTTATAAAATATTTATGTCACTTTATGATAATATATTTTAAACGTCCATTTTATTTTCTATTGTCAGCCGGGTTACAAAGAGAGGCCTTACTTTCATACATCACCTTATATTTATTTTCAATGAATAAACTTCTTCAATGACACCAATTATTAATTGAATATAAAGGTGGAATATTATATTCTGCAGTAAAGTTTCATTTTAACGTTTAAATATTATCTTTTTTTTTAATATACACTTATCGACAAATTCGTAAGGTGTTAAATAAGCTTTGATGGCGAAGCGTGACCGCTTTCAAAATTCTTGCTATTATATTATGTATTTAATCAGGTGTATTCGATAACCACCAATCAATTTTCATAACTTACGGCCGAATAGAACTTTGGATCTACGATTCACTGGACATGCGGTTATCCACTGGGCCACGAGGGCAGTTAAAACTCTCTCAATCAAATGGCAACATTCAGATGAAACATTTCCGAGAATGTTTCGGTGACGTCAAGCACTCTGCAGACAAGTGCTCTTGTAATGGCTAAGTAAGGCTAGAAGCGTATTGCACGGAGATTTCCTTAAGTGCGGCACCATCACATGAATGGATGGAGTAAAATGAAATAAAACGTAAAGCAGAGAATGCGAAACGGGTATTTGTGGAATATTTATTATCGGACTAAACTACAATAAATTTGGCTTAACATGTAGCTTCTTAGATTACTTACATAAAACTAAAGAAGTTCATAACAAATATGATAAATAAAGTAATTTTTAAAACGTGACGTATTATAATGTCTTATTTCGTTAGAAATAGAAAAGTTTGTTTTCATACTGTGAATAATGTCTAGTCAAACGTAATTTTTTAGATATAATTAACTGTGAATAACAGTTAATTTTTCGATATAAAAATTCAGTTCTTGTTACTAACTTTACGTTATCATTTATAAATTTTAAATTTTTTAAAGTTATTAATTAATACTTCTTCAATGCAATTTAAATATTAACTGAATTCATTGTCAATGATATTCTTAAGAAAGGCGCAGAACTTTTTGTGATCAAGCAAAAGTTTTTGAATAAAAATATAAATACAAATAATGGTTATAGGTACGAATTCATGACTATTCATATAAACAGTACTTTTTACCGTTTTTAGAACTCTATTAGCATAACATTAAAATGCATAGAATTTATTAAACTTCAAAAATGTAAATGTAATTTTAACGCAATATAAAGCCAGGAGGGTAAAAGCCAAAATATAAAAAGTCTATAACTTTGTAATATACACATGATACCGTATTTCATCCGGTTGACTGTTAAAGTGACCTAAAATGGTAAGTTTTCATTTAATTATTAAAATCCTTACCTTTAACTAAACTATTGCGTAGAATAAAGCAAGTGAGCAAATGAAAACTTAAATTCAGACAATGTTTAAGAGACAATAAAGAAATAGGAAACATCTACTCAAACGTACATGAATACAAATTTTGTATAGGCATACACACAGATTAAATAAATATGTATATGATTCTTTAGGAACTGT
>DWHU01001665.1:0-11758 GCA_018247975.1 Parides photinus | reverse complement strand
TTCCATTATTTCTTCGCTCCTAATAGTCGCAGCGTGATGTTATATAGCCTAAAGCCTTCCTCGATAAATGGTCTATTTAACACAAAAATAATTTTTCAATTCGAACCAGTAGTTCCTGAGATTAGCGCGTTCAAACAAACAAACAAACAAGCTCTTCGGCTTTACATATTAGTATAGATTAGTGATTTATCAACGTTTACTTTGAACACTATTGAACAGTGTAACGTCGTTGTGCCGGACAGGTCGCCGGGCGGGGAAGCTGCTTTCTCTCCGTTCCGCGGCGAGACGCAGCACGACGCGCACCACGAACACATTGACCACCACGACCACCACGACCACCACGATCACCACGATCACCACGATCACCATGATCACCATCAACCGCCCGGTAAACGATGCACAATATAGATATTATTTCAGTCAGTCGTGTTTGAATTATGTATTAAAAATATTTATGTACTAAGCTTCACAATACTCGTTGGATGTTGGTATGCAGACGATACCGTTCCAGTGTAAAAGGTAATTATTGTAGGTAATAACATCTGTGGAGATGCTCTAATCACGCGGGCCGAAAAGCAGTTTAAAGATCCTGACCTGCGCCGCCTCACAATTAGAAGGCAGAACACCTAACACGGCTTTTGTTGAATAAAGCAAGCATGTTGTGGCTACGTGAGATGATCCAATGAACGGCTCCGCGCACTGCCGTAGCGGGTTGTATCCCCTCACTACAGAGACACGGAGACGCTGACAGAAGTCCCTCACATCTATCGTATCATGATGTCGTCATCAACGTGCGGCTTGTCTAACGAAGACGTAAAACTTTTCAGGATCGCCCGGCGAGTTCACGACGGGAGTGCCCGCCGGCTCGGGCGGCGTGGTGCCCGCGGGGGGAGCCAAGCCACAGGACGTCTCGTCCAAGTCTCTGTCGGGGCTGGAGTCGCTGGTGGATCAGATCCCTTCCATCGCAGAGGGCGGGGCGGGGGCGGCCGGCGGCGCGGTGGGTGCCGTCGGTGAAGCCGCCGCCGTGCCCTCGCTGCCGGACTACGCGCCATCCCTCTACCCGCCCTACGGCGCTTACGGCACTCCGGCTTACCCCAACAACGGGTACGTGGACGTGATCAACTGAAATGCAGTAAACGGTGCTCAGCCTTGAAGTAAACCGTGCACGTGCAGAATAATTGGCGCTTGGAATAACACAATAAAACATGGAATTACGTAGGCGGTTATATGTAGCTTCACTCTTATTTGGGTTTTTAAAATATGAGACACCAGAATATTTGTACGCCAAAGCCAAATCTTCTCATCGTCTTGGTTCATCAAAGCTTAGGAATGCGCGTACTAACCTCTCATACAACAAGCACAAAACTGGCGTTCACGGGCAGCTTTCGTCACCAGGCCACGTACTGGAATGTCTTGCCTCCTTCTACACGGGAATGCAGAAACCCTGTACAGTTTTAAAAAAAATGTTTAATACAATTTCTACTGGAAAAACAGAATATAGTGCTTAGTGGTGGCCTAACATCAAACATCAATCTGTATGCAAGCGTTTTTTTACGATGTTTGTTGTCGATGCATTTTAGTGGATCTATCCATTTACTCATTTACAATAGCACATTTTAAAAAAAATATTTATAATAGGGACAATAGTTTTGACCGCGAGCACACCGCGGGCGGCAGCTGAAAGTCAGTGGTTCACCTCCAGCAGGTGAACAGTTCACTGGGCTGCGGCCTGCAGTACCACTGCAGCACGCACACACACGGCATTACCTCATTGTTATTGTGTGCCATCTATTTTTGTGTACAATAACCGATCAAGTTTATCTATAGGAAATTATAGTGTCCGTGTAATCCTGTATATGAATAGTAAACATGCATATATAATATTTATATAAAGGAAAGTTTATCAATCTAATTACAGCATATTTACTCATTCCCGTAGTCAGAATTTGCAAAGGAAAAAACTGAGTTTAAGTGCAAGTATTGGTATTGTAAGGTGGCGTGCGCGTTGCAGGTACGGTGGGCCGTTCGTGGGGTACGGCGGCGGCTGGGGCGGGCAGCTGGTACGCGGATACCTGCCCGACTGGCAGTACGGGTACGCGCCGGCCGTGCCGCCCGCCTACCCGCCCTACAACGCGCCCTACTACAACGGCTACCCCGCGCCGCCGCCGGCGCACCACCAGCAGGTACAGCCACGACGCAGCGAGAACAACAGGATGCAGTTCACAGAGCTGGCCACTTCGTGTCTACGATAAGAGAACAAACTAAATGAAGTCGTTATTGTTATTACAACGAGCCGTCGCTCACGGGGCCGCGCAAACCGGCACTCGGTACTTCACTTTATGTGCACGATGAAACGCCGCCAAACGTACGCGTGCGCGTGCTGGTGCGGGCCAGTGAAGACTTCTCCGTGTGCTGCGTTCGAAGTCGGGACCAGGATTGTGAAGCTTTCGTTTGTGTTTCAGGCGCACTACCTGTCCGCGCCCCCGCTGATCGACCTGCACAAGAACGGCGAACACGCCTCCTCTGTGCCCTCCGTGCCCTCCGTCGGCTTCGGCGGCTTCTGTTAGGCGCCCGGCCACGCCGCCCGACCTCGCGGTCCGGTACCAAAGCGACGCTGGTGCTTGCGTGCGCCTGGTCGGCGGGCGGGGCTTAGGGAGGCGACGCTGCCGCGTGCGGGGGTGCGGGACGCGGGGCGCGATTTGGCCACGAGTCCCAAATATATCTCGATCTCGCTCGCTCCTCACCGCCGGCCGCGAGACTCGTTGGCCGTAGTAGTAAGTAGTGAAATTGACCCGCGCCCCGCGACCCGCACCCCGACACCTGCACCCGTCGACCTCCTGCACACTTGCACAGTTTTGTAAAACGGTCGTTGTATAATTTTACATTTTTTTAAATCGATGAGCTTAATTTGTGACTTTTTGTAAATATTGTACGTATTTATTTCGGTCAGTCACATTCGTTATACATTACTTTGACCGACGCTGGAGACATCGCGGGTTGTCATTAGTTTGCAACAGTTGTTTACCTAGTTTCGGGTGATCGGTTCACTGCGGCGGCTGCGCGGGAGGGGGCGAGGGAGGGGGCGACATTGCGGCGCGACGCGCTGTACTTAATTTATTCGGATTGTCTGTGATCTATTTCGGGGTGTTTCGGAATTGTCAGTCGGTGTCGGCCGGCCCTCCCCGGCCGGCGTGTGTAGTCTTGCCAATGAAGTGTTTCGCGTTCTAGTCAGTTTGCTAATTTGTGTTGGCTAGTCAAATCGTAAAGTTGCGCGTCGCACGCTCCCGCCCCGGCGCCGCCCCGCCTCGCCCCTCGCCCGCCCCACGCGCGCCCCTCGCGCTCTTATCTAAGTCACAAACGGCCTACAACATGAATAACTTGTACTTTTTTATTTAGGTTTTAATTATCATGTTGCGTAACGGTGTAGTTGTTTACTGTTGTATTTTATGCATTTTTTACTCGCACACGCTGTGCAGGCGCGCTTGCGTGAGCGAGCGAGTCTGCTGAACGTTACCCAACCAGTCCGAGAGCTTCGGATCGCCGGTGGTGCGGCGCAGCACGTACGTATGTATATGTTGACAGTCACGTGTCACTGGCCGACGCCGCGCTGCAGCGGCGCAGGCGCAGGGCGACGTGTTTTTGCGTCCCCGCCCCCGCCCCGCCCCGCCGCGCCGCACCTTTACCACATTGTTGATGTTTTTGTTTACAAACGTGTCCATGGTGATCGGTGGGTGTTTTTACGTTAATGGGTCCTATTTTAAGACGACGTACGGGTTTTTCGGACGTATTTTATAATTTTATTTCATCCTTGGAGTTATATAAAATTGTTATTGAGATCGATTTGTTTGCACAAACAGAAGAAACTTAATTGTAAGGTGAAAACGAAATAACATACGTAAGAAAGACATATACGCTAATGATAAGTTTACTGCGGAGATTTTATATGTAGTCGCACCGGTCCCTCGCGCGAGCGGGACGGGCGGCGCGTGCGAGCGAGACGGGCGACGCGCCTCTTTGTGTTGCGCGACTTTTAAATGAAATTAACAGGGTATTTAAGATTGCTTAAGATTTTTATTTTGTATTTATTATTTTATTGAAGCCTCGCGGGGCGCATGCCATTTCTGCTTTCCTGTGGGGGGCGAGTCCGCGGAGCTCCGTTTACATTTATCAATGGCCCCTGCGCACGGCGACCCGGCACGTCCCGGGGGCGAAAGCCGCTCTCCCGATCGGTTTGCGTCTGTACTGTACATATTGAGTGTTTTTTATGCTTTTTGATTATAGATTTTTATTAATTTTACAATTATGTTTAGTTTATTTTCGCTTCCTATTGGGCCATGTTCCCTGCAGCGGCCTGCGACCCCGACGCGGCTGGCTGCTACCCTATGTAAATGCAACGTAAGCCTTGACACAAGTCGCAGTGCAGGTATGCGCAGTGAGAAACCTCTTCCTCTTCCGCGAGCTGCGTTTTGTTACCGGATGTATGTGAGGAAGCTTAGTTATGTTTATCTAACGCAAGCGTTTCATTTTCTCAACGCTCTGTCGCTGAGAAGTCGCAACTGGAACTCTGACATTAAAATGTACATGTCCAACTCATTCATAATAATTAGTTTAAACGACAATTTATAAAAGTTAATTAGTATTAAAACAGTTTACATTACACTAGGGTATCCAGTACTTAACGTATGGCGCGGTTACTTTCTCTTAAATCTTCAACACGAAGCACCGCACGCGCACGCGCACTCCTGTTTCCGTTTCACATTTCTCTCGGTCGGCGCGTGCGCGTGCGCGTGCGCGTGCTCAACTCGTCTCGCGTCGTCGTCTCGCTGCTATGTGATAAGCCGAGAATGGTGAGCGGTCGCCGGACCGCAGCTTAGTGTAAGTCTCTATCAACGAGTTAGTATTAGTGAGCACGCCGCGCCGTTGCGCCTCGCGCCTGCTTGCCACCTGCCTCTCCCGTGTCTCCCCGCCGCGTCCCCGACCCCTCCCCGGCCCGTTCAGTCGCGACCCTCGCTACTCGCCCCGGGGTAGCGGCGCGGCGTCCTCTAGGGTCGCGACGCTGCGTCGGCGCGCGCATGCGTCGCTCGACTATTGTACAGTATGTATATTTTTGTATAATTCAATTCAAACTCGTGGCAATATTATGTAAAATTTTTAAAGAATCTATCTCTAATATAAAATTATTACCTAGTACAATTGTTACTTATTGATATCGCCAGTCGACCCCCGGTTGCCGTCCCGACTCGGCCGCGGGCGCGCGCACGCCCCGAGCGCTCGCCCGGAGCCTGGTTGTGAATTAGCGGCGCGCGCGCGCCCGCGGCCCCTCCGCGCCCTCGCGCGGCCTCCCGCGACCTCCCACGACCTCCCGCAGCCATCATCAGCATGCCCGAGCGACGAACCAATACATCGCTTAAACCCGTCGTATATTGTATTCAGGCAGACTGCTTCGGATGCGATCCTCTTCAACTACTTCCAAAAATTTAGGTTTAAATTTCGTAGGACCCCTGCGCCCCGGCGGCGTCCCCGGGTGACAGCGTTTCGACTGGTGACGGAGTTCGAATCTAGCTCAATTTTATTGATACTTAATTATTGTAATTATTATTATTATTAATATTATATTTTGTACTCGCTTGTTATACCGTTAACTTGATAAGAGTTCACCCCCCTCGCCACGTCCGGGCCGGCGCCAGCGCGGCTGCGCCCTCGCGCCCTCGCGCCGGCCCGGACGCAGCTCCCTCCTCTGGCCGACCTACTCAAATTACTCGCATTTCAATGACGGACGGTGCTTGTGTCTGAGGGCTGCGACGCTCCTGGTGCGCGCGGTGCGCCGGACGCGCGTGTAAAGTACAACCGGCCGCGAGTACACCGCGGCGCGGCCCGCAGTCGATACGTTTGTACAGTTTTAACGATACTTCTCGTAGCGGACTAAGCAAGATATTTTAGTATAATGTAAGATCTAATCGAATTACGTCATAGTGTATTGTAAAGTACTCGAGCGCCTCTCCGGGAGCCGTTCCCACTCTCCACTCTCCACTGTCACTCGCGGCGTGGCCCCCGCGGCGTGGCCCCCGCGGCTGCGTGCGGCCGCGCCGGGCCGGACCCGGCTCCGTGCATTGTAACTAGCTGTTAACAACAGGATGAATTTTAATTAAAAATAAACATTATAATATTTAAGTCATGTATTATAAATAGTAGTATAAGGTAAAAAGTTATTAACATTGTATGGAAAAATTGTGACAAAATTATAGTCATTTGTAATATTAAAAACTTGTTTTATTTTTTCTTTCATGCCAATAATTAAGTCAAATCTTTGGTGTAACCGTAATTGTGCTGATTTATTTCTATTTCCAGTGTGCGTTTCTGTAGTCGGGGATAGTCCATAGTTAGTATATATAGTAGCAGAGAGCGTGGCCCCTGCCGAAACCATGCTTTCGTTCGTTCAAGAAGACCGACACGTCTTAAAAACGGCGGCCTTCGTGCCACTTGACATCAGCAGGGGCACTTGGTCTTGACATCAGCAGGGGCACTTGGTCTTGACATCAGCAGGGACGCTTGGTCTTCACTGTCACCTCGCGAGGCGCCGACGGATTATGCAGCCACAACACGTGCGTTGTGTAACAATTTTGACTTTATATTAACATTTAACAACGCAAGCATTGGTTGCAACAAACGCCGTTCGAAGAGAGCGGTTCTGAACGTACAATCATTAGCAAAAAACGAACCAACCGTTTCACAGGTAAAAGAATAAATCGTAGACTGCATGTCGCCCGCGGTCTCTGCGGTCTCTGCGGTCACTGCGGGCCTGCAAGTGATTAAATATACATTTTATTGGTGCGATGCGCGACCACGAGGAGTGCACGCCGTCGGGGTCGGCAGTGTCCGTCCTGTTTTATTTTCTTTTACAACAATAGAATGAAAGTGCCTTTTTTATTAAAGTTGCAGCAGTATTCATGTATGTAATAAGTTGATTTGTAATATCTAGTCTAATGTAGGAATTTATTGATTTTACAAATTATGTAAAAATACTTATCAGTTATTGTTCTTATATAATAATTACTTAAATTTTTCTACGCCTTACACATAAAAACTAATAAATGTTTACTGTTCTGGTATGTTAAATCTACAGACATGTCGAAAGGCAAGCAGAACTCACAAACGCGTTGATAGATATTTCTTCATCTCTTTTATTCCAATTTAAGATCTCTTATCGTTATTTCATCTCTAACTGTTTCGCCGTAGCGAAATAAACACATTCATAAATAAAATTAAATGAATCAATACGCCATTTTACTAAGCTGCAAATAAAATGTGGCGCTGACGAGAGGGACAATTTTTTTTTGTCTAACTAATGTTCCCACAGCTGGGACTCTGGGCCTTCTCTCACAATGAGATATTTGTTGTTTTAATCCACCACGCTGGCCAAGTGCGGGTTGGTGGATAAAGCCGGTGATATTTAATTTCTTAAAACGCACATAACTCAGAAAGTCTCGCCGGATGCTAACCCGGGACTTCAGAACGGAAGCTTGGGTCCCAAACCACATGGCTATCACCGCTTTTTAGGTAAATAGCGCCTTCGCTTGCTTTTATTTTTTGCGAATCGCAGTGCTTGTGTATTGATCGCTGAACGAGGATGGTGAAGTACACTGCAGCACCGTAACAGAAGAAAACACTGGGAACTACTTCTCGCTGACACTATGTAAGTTTTATTAATTGCGGTGTAATCCGTGATAGTTTTTTGTTAATGGCTACATATGATAAAGATATTACTAATTGGCACGCTGTAAACTACACCAGTAAAGTTGTAATTCTTACAATTGACAAATTGAATGACTCACTCGCTCAGTTTGTGCCTTTACCTACTCTCTTTTGTGAAGCAACATTCGCGTGTAATCGTTTTTAAAAAGATTGTATAATTTTAATTGTTTTTACGAAAGTACGACAACCGTGACTTGTGTAGATTTCCTAGGCACGACTATATGATATATAACATTTCGATCCTTAATAGTTAAATGTGATGAAAAAATATTAATGTTAAAAAAGAAAAAATTCGGGAACAGTGGTTTATCTTTTCTTTAACTTCATCCAATTGCAGCTGTAGGTAACTTCCCAATATGTGCAGTAGTATGAGGTAACTAATAATTTCGGTGTACATAAAAATTTGCAGTTTCTTTTTAATTTTGCCGAGTACAGTGTAGAATAGTTCATCCGCTTTATCTAAAATAATAATTCTGCATTCGCTAGAAGGTTGTTTAAGCTCAGTTTGATAACGATTTGCAAATGAAATCATGACGATAATTAACAATAACCAAGGACAAATTTTTCGAATTTATTTCACGATAATAACTCGTACAAAACCACCGACCGGTTTTTCATTATTTGATTAAATGTCCCATAATCTTCACTTTCCTGTTATGTCTGTGGTTACATCACAGAGTAAATATACTATGACGCGACCGGAGCCAAATACGTTATTGCCACTAATCGATGTTTTAGGCTAAGCTCCTTTCACGCTCAGCCTCGTCATGCCCGAAGTAGCTAACTTACAGAGAAACCGGCGGATATAAATTATCCAACTAAAGTTAATACCATTATAATTCAATACTTACTACTTTTGTTTTTACAAATTATAAATATAAAATAGATCAAGTGTTACATATTGTGGTTTATTTCGAGCACGTAACAATATTTGCGGGTGTCAGTGCAGCAGGTCCGCTAAACCATAGACAAGTGTATTTTGATCGGCGAGCGGCCACAGACAAGCGAGCGGGGCTGTGCGAGGGCTCGGCGCGTTCGGCGGATCGCCCGTACGACTCGGTGTGGATTGCGATGTCGGATATCGGCAGCGGTGACGAGGGGGTCTCTAGTCAGAGTACGTATTATTTGGAAGTGGCGCAGCGCACCGCGCGCCCGCTCGCCCGCGCCGCTGCGACCGCTCGCGCGCAGGACGTCCGCGGCCGCGCTAACGTCCCAAAGTAAATATCTCATTGTTCCCGTTTCAAAATGGCGATTACGGTTTTGTTGAATCGCGAGCGTTGAGCCCTCCGGGGGCTGTTCCGGTGGGAGCGCGCGGCGGCGGTGCGGCGGCGCGCCCGCTCCGGAGCCACGGCCGGCGGAGGTTGTCGACCTATCGATTTTTTTGGCTGCGGCCTCTCGCCGGTGCGGGCCGGCGGCGCTCGCTCGGGCCCGCGGCGCCGGGCTGGGCGCACCGACGACATGGCAGGTCAGTGGGCGCGCCCCCCGGCCGCGAGTGCAGCCCCCGGCGCGGCGCGACGTCGCCCAGTGATCGGCTCGGCGGGCTCACAGCTGTTCAGCTGTCATGATAACCTGTTAGGAGCGGCTCGTGTCGTTGTGTCGTGTTCCGTGTTCCGTGTGTCGTGTGCCGGGTGCCGCTGACCTGCTTCTCGCGGATTGTTCGCAGTTTAGGCGATAACGTGCATAGCCTCAACAAACAAAGCGCTCACGTGACCCGGGACAAAGGATTTCAACACATCGGCGACAAAGAAAATGGTGTTTGTATAAGTGATATAGTCACAAGCTGTTCACAAGAAGCGAGGCTGGAAAGAATCATGAATTCACTTTGAGCTTGACAATGTGACAACATGAATGGTTTATTATTTTTATACTCTAGACAATCACGTGCCTGGATAAGTGCATTGAAGTGCAAGTGCCTTCATCTAGACAGGTAACAGTTGCTTCTGCTCATTTCTCACAAAGTTATTATAAAAACTCTTAAGCATTTTATTTAGAAGCCTAAGTTTTATCATTTCAAAGTGTACTTATCATATAGTACAGTAGTAGTACATCCTTCACCCGAATACAACCATATCAGCATTATGTCATGGAATCAATCAATGTAAGAAGAGCATCTGTATTGAAGATGAGTTTACAGAAAAAATTGTGTTCATTGTGTGAAGTATAAGAGATCAGTGGAAATGGTGTTATGACATTAACATAAGTAAATGTACTATAAATGTGTGTACTTTGCTAGCAATAGATATCTGCAAGAGTTTGAGGCAGTGTTATGCTAAATAACACGTGTATGCTGTGATGGCTCAGTTTGAATGATATACTTGTCAAGGAGGTGTGGGATCAACACTACTGAACTTGAGCTTCAGGTGAAGGAAAACATAATGAGACAACTGAAATTGTCCAAGATCAACAGCTTTTATGAATATGTGACATTTGCCAACTTGCACTTTATTAGCATGATGGATAAATTGCAACAGTGAGAATATTAAGTAAGCTGTTTATTAATGTTGATACATGTTTACATTTATTAATTTAATGGATAAATTCTGCAACTCTACACATCTATTTCTATTGTCAGCTGGGCAGTTGTAGAGCTCCTTATTAGTATATGTATTATAATTATACATTTGTTTTTCATGTTCTATGGTTAGAGAGATGTTTATAGCATTACATTTGCATTTCATCTACATCATGGTTGCGATTGCAGTGAACAACATCACATGCACAGTCACGTGGCAGTGCTTCTTCCTCAAAGGGCCCTTTCAAAATGATTCTATGTAAGTTTTGTTTGCTGGTTCTGTTTAATGTTGAGTAGAGTGTATTGACAATGAATGTAAAACAATTAAAGAGTAATTGTGTGAAATAGTTTTAGGTAAACAAAGACATTTTTAATTTTAACATTGAATCAGTCATTTTTGAGTAGATATGGATTAACATTATTACAGATGTAAGCCAGGCTCTGTGTAAGTTATAATAAACTATATGTCAATGTGTGCAAATCAATACTGTCAAAATGAATATCATGGGGTGACAACAGACATACAGAAAGAGTACAGGATTACTTGTCATACAGCAAAACGTAATGAGGCAGTCGCTCCACATGACACTGAACATAAGCGAAACACCCACCATCAACTATGTGTCGCTGATATCGAATGGTAAACAGTGCACCACAATGTTTTGATTGTCACAAAACATAAAATGTAGTCTGGTTGCCTCCAATAACTTCACTGCCCGAATTACACTTACAAGATAAACAGCTGTGGTTTGATGGTAGAATCAGTACTATTTTAAGCAGGCTGTGGACAATCTCCAGGATACATTAAAATCTAAACATTGATCTGTGATTTTGCATCCCCATCATTTTATTTAAAAATTGTTAAGAAAATTTTCTGATTCAATGTTATCTGTGTAAAATGTGTTTACTTCAAATTTAGGTCGCAGTGAGTATTAGAAAAGTATTGTGGTGGTCAGTAGTAGCGATTTAATTATTAAAACATAGCATTTGCTGTCCGGGACTGCTCGGTGGGATGCACTCGGGACAAACCGTTGCTGTGCGTCGTCCGGTGTGCATGTTGCTACGGCCGCTAAAATTGAATGTCTCTGTTCATTCGGTTCGTGTCCCAGTTAATCACCATCGTTTAACTAAAACATTGCTATATTGCTGTTCGAGCGGCTTCGAAGCCGGTGAAATTACTTGGTTAAGGACACTACATTATATGTCTCGAGGCGACGAGCACACTGTGGTGCTGTGAGCAAAAAATGTAATAGCCGGTTTCGTCGGAGTCCGGGTTGGTGTGGTATCTGTCCCACCACCAGCAGCGCCGGCCACCGCTCCGACACGTGCTCTGTCATGCCAAAACAATTTAGTTGTTTGTGCGTGTATCGCACGTCGTCGCCGCCCAGCGCCCAGCACCCAGCACCCAGCGCCCAGCACCCAGCACCCAGCGCCCAGCACCCAGCACCCAGCGCCCAGCACCACGCAGCAGACTCGGCGAGACGCGACGTGAGG
>DWHU01001664.1:0-11759 GCA_018247975.1 Parides photinus | reverse complement strand
TTAGAGGGTGTTATAGAAATTAGTTTACCTGTTCTTAAAGCGCGGGTATCAGATGTTGAAACACGGAGTATGGTGCAGTTTCCTCGACGTGGCAGGCCAGCAGGCGTACGCCTGGCTCCCTCTTTTATGCTTACGCATCCTGCCCGATATAATATCTAACGTTACCAAACACCGACATCATGTTAATTAATCGTGTATCCATTTTTCATTTGCCGTGGGCCGTGTGATTTATCGATCCTTCGGGATGCGTCCGTACTAATAATACATTCTTAATTTCTTTGGCCTATTCTTTGCTAATTTCCAGTCGTATATAAAGCTGCGATCGTTACGTTTAGTTGATTATATGCAATCGCATTGTCACTAGTTTACGACGAATATGACGCAGTTCGTGCACCCCTTATTTCTGTAAATTGAAATTTATTTATTTATAATGTTATCACGTGTTGTTTTGTTGCAGAGTACACTATGACTTGCAAGGGCACAAAGAATTTCATGGAAACTCGCCCCGCCGCGTTAAATGGGTCGATGGCGCCAAATAAACGTCATTCGTTCGAGGATAACACATCGAGCTAACCTGCCTTTTCTATTCAATAAAAATATCGTTCTTCAAGATAAAGGTATAAAATACACTTTGGACTCACTTATGCTATTTTGCGTTCTATCAATAAACACTTGAGAAATGAAACCAAACTGCAATTTCACAAGAATGACACAGTATTACATGATACACTTTCACTAAAGATATTTCATGTACTTCCGCGTGATAAAACATAAAACTTAAAGAGAAATATTGTAAACTCACCTGTAACAATTTATGTGTGGAAATTATCATGATAAATCTATGCACACACACCCCACATGAAAAAAAACATGGCAGCCGCAATGAGTGAGAGTTAAAAATTATTATATGCGCAACGCCGTAAAAGATTGAAGTGACGTCTCTTTGAGGGCCAATCGCGTTCGTTCGATTTTCAAATGTATCAAAGATGGCCGTCAGTGAGCCCGTGATTTTGTGATTACATCTTTCAGCGTTACTGATTGGTCAAAATGTATGTCTAGAGAACTATTGGGTAATAAAAACTATTGTTAACCAATGACACATTGTTATAACCGGATGCGTTTTAAAATTTCGCGCTAATCAGGACAGCGCTTTTTGAAGATATATACGGAAGATAAATGTGAAGATGTTACTTTGCAATATTATTTTCTCATACACTTATAATGAAGGAACGATGACCTCCAGGTAAATGATACGCTTGTCCTTGACGATGTGGCGCTACGTAGTTAACTTTTTGTCATCGATGGTGGATACTATCTTTTGTTAGACAAATGAAAATAAAAACCTAAGTTTTACATTAATTATGAACTGCTTATTTAAATTGTATATAAGTACTATTATATTTTTTAAACTTCTTATAACATCCGTATGAAGTTTTCGTTCCGTTGATTTTATTGATCGTTAGTTTTTTAGTAATTTTAAATCTAAATAGTACAATATTCATTTATTAACTGTATCTTGAAGTATAGAATAAATATTATACTGATATTTACTGATAAGTGTATACTGATACACTTTACATTCGACAGAATTTGAGAATGTTAAGTATATACATACTAAATATGCCAAACTTTTTTTTAATTACATGGTTTGTTATAAACTATTCGATGGAATGATTACAAACTGCTAAAAAGTTATTAAATTTCACTATACAAGTACACATTTTTACGTTGTCCTTATAAAAGTAGTTAAATACACCGGAAACATATTTAGTTCTGCATTTATAATATATAAGGTCATTGTGTTAATATAATGAACATCTTTAATGTCTCGAGTGCAGTGACCCAAGCTAAATGGGGTCAGGATCTTCCCCCTCTCTGACCAAGAACGGATTGGAGGTAGTCACATGTGTGCAGAATTCTTCCATAGAACTTGGAAACCTCCTCCTCACGACGTCCTTAGTAATCTGTACGTTTGTAATGAAATAAAACTCCAAATAATGTTAATCTTATGACATTTTTATTCTCCTAAAACTTTTACCTTTTCAGAACATCTATAAGCATTTTATTGTGTACGTATTGAATTTAATAAATTACAAGATACATGTCATATTACCTTTAGAGCGGACATCAACAAACAAACATAATCAACATGATTTAATTTTAAATAAAAATAAATAATTTTCTCCTGCATTATATGCAAACTTTATTTTCTTTATTATACAAATAATATAAGAACTTTATAAGTGTCCATAGCATATTTATTTTCTGTTTGGAAGTAGAGTACTAAACCTAACCAGCTAATTATTTATACAACTGGTAGTGAATACATTTCGTAATGAACTTATGCTTCCAAACTATATGTAATGTATCCCTAGAAGTAACTTTTATATATTGTTTTAAATTAAAACATCACGGTTATTTTATGCAAAAATAAATTATGATTACAGAAAATTACTTTGTCTGAACGGAATGTTTATGATAGCATCAGAATTTAATTTATTTTTAAGGTATAGCCGCTGATTTAATGAAACATGAACATTAACATAATCGACGTATAAAAAAAATATTTGTACCTATTTTTGCATGAATTGATGAAAATAAGACAATAAGGAAATATCAAGTAAAAAGTTTATTTTACACATAAAACTAAATATTAAAGAATACTGCAACACCGGTTATTAAAAAATTGCCATTTAAGTAATATAATTAATAAACCTTCATTAAGGATTAATAACACCGAATTGTAAACAGTTTTGATAGGCGAGCGACTGTACTGTTAGGTTAATATTTAACTGTAGGCTAGTTCTTAAACCATTGCCCCATGAATGAAGCGATCACAGAAATGCAAAATAAAAAAAAAACAACGATAAACCTCCGAAACAATAAAAAACAAACCATTTACACGTAAAGAACATAACATAGAGTTATACAAATTTGTACGAAAATGGAAAGTATTATTTACATATTTTAAGTGATTTGATTACTATTACATATACATTTAAAAATGTCTTATTGTCATAAGGTAACATTCATATATGCATTACTGTCCTTGCCATGAAATACTATCCACAAATTGCCCTAGATCCTGATTAACCTAATGCCACCTCCACACTGAAGATTAAGAATATATGTATCTGTGTCAATTAAAAACATATAGTTTTATTAACAGAACAGTACAAATGAAATATAAAATCGTTAGAAGATTCGATAATTTTACAAATTCGATTAGTTTAGCAACACAATCTAAAATCGTCATTGAGATTTAATACATAAATACATACATTGATATACTTCACTATAAAATAATGAACATTATCTTTATTGTAAATAAAAATAAGAGATTGCGTTGGTTAATCTTGTATGGATATGGCATATATCTTATTAAATTATCCCATCAAAGCATAGACCTCCATGCTTTCTAATTTGCGACGCAAACTAGCAAGAAAGCGCAGACTATATTCAACGACGTAACAAACTTACACGCACACGTATTAATAAAGCCGCTCTCAATAAATAGATCTATTTGTTATATCAAAATGTTTTCGTCATCGATGTGCTGATTTAAAATTGTAAAACGTGAATATTGTCATCGATAAAAGTAATTAATGTCTTCATACAAATGAAGTATTATAGGACTGAAATATTCTTACAGATACATACATAAAAAAAGATATGCCTCTTTTATGAACTTTGAAATGGGGATTTATAGCGACGAGAGCGATTTATTATTACAGAATTAGTCAAATTGTATTTACATGTGTGTTCACACGACTCAATGGCTCTGCGGCCGTTTACTGCTCTCCTCTGGTGACTTCGCTACGATTTCTTCGCTCTTGGGCATCGGCCTCTGCTCGCCGTATTTTTCCACCGCCTTTTTCATTTCACGCCGCTTCTGCGCTTCCCGTATTATGTCGAATAAACTCTGAAATAAATAAACATAATATATTGGTATTAGTTAAAAATAAATCAGATCTTCCCCTCAGTTGTATACATTACATATTAAAATCACAATAATTTATTTGATCAAGAGTTATAAAATCTTCTTGGAGAAAAGTTGACATTTCCTAACAGGTTTATGTACCTTGTAAATATATGGAATTACTAAGTATGTGGTATCTATTTCTTTATTGTTAATACATGACCCAGTATTAAAGTAACAATAACTGCGTAAATTGTGTTCGCTCAGAATATTTCAACGTTCATACGTTGACGATCGGAACATAGCAACACTGTTATGACAGCAGATTTATAGTTACAGCCTATACAACTATCTAGGCGATAACAATAAAAAATCTTGACAACAACCCAACAACACTATGTGTAGCATCGAAATCGAACTGGAGTCCTCTATGTTATGAACCCGCAGCTGTTTACTTAATGCTATGATGTAATGGAAATATGGTATATCTGTCTTCTTCAACGACTTACCTTGCCTCCCTCCGATTCATTTGACTTGTCCTGTTCCTTAGCAGCAGCGGCCGCCTTATCTATCGCCTTCTGGATCTTACTCTCCACTTCCAGTATCTCTTCTTTGTCGAGCAACTCGATAAGCTCGTTGATCTGTTTCTCTGATAGATTGACGTTTTCGTTTCCTATGATTTCTAACATCTAAAATAAAAAGATTTATTGTAAATTTAAAAATTAAATGTGTAGTCCATGTTTTAACATTGTGTTGAGGAAATGTTTTATGTATATATTAATAGTATACGTTATATATCAACGGCAGTGACTCTCAACCATCTTTCAAGAGAGAGTTGAGGTCATTCCAGCTATCCCTCATGCTGACCCTATAGAAGTTGCAAGTTTATTAAATTCGTTGTTACTTTCCCACCCCAACAATTATATTACCATTATCCAATGGACTAGGCGCTATAACGCTTAACAAATGGTTATTATTATAATCATAATGAATTGCCTCTTTTTCACCTTCGAAGTAAGTTGCTTATGTGAGTCTGGAATGAAAAAATTGGTTAAATGGAAGTATATGTAAGATATGTACCTTCAAAACATCGTCGATCTTCAACTGTCCATCAAAGTCGTCATCCAATCTGCCCAGTACATCCTGTATGAGTTTGAGTTTAGCTTCGTCTGGCACTTTCTGGAGACTCTTAATGGAATGCATGAGTTCGTCGATTTGGATTAGCTGTTCCTTAGCTTTCTGCGGCTCGGTCTTGGTTTGCTCCAGAGTCGTCTTCAACGCTTTCTCCTTGTCCTCCAGCTCGACCAGCGCCGCGTCGAGCTTGCTTATCATGTTGTTGACGGCACGGTATAATCTGTACAAGTAACATAATTTTTAAGCATTTGATCTAAAAACAAATTTAATGAATAATGCACTATTTACTGTCTACATCATTGTCTATTTTAGTGTGTACTGGTGAACACATTTTTCACCAGTTGTTTTTTCTGGTTTATAAAAAAATTGTGTTAAATATTAATGTTTTATAAAACTGTTTGCCAATATTACAACAATGCTTAATGAATTGCAAATTAATATTTTTGCCCATTAGTCCCACCCATTAAGTTTTTAATATGTAATTGATGTAGACATTAAAGCCGTTATCTGTACTGACCGGAATTAAGAAAATAATATAGTAAAAAATATAAATTTATTTATTCTTTTCATTTACATAATTAATTATTGAAATAATAATGTATGGAAAGTTACAAAAACCCGTATAAGTTACTTCCCGTAACAATAGATAATAAATTGAGATAACATCATCGAGGTGGCATACTAATATGGCTCTGTAATTCGTCAGTACAAGGTCATCGCGCATGCGCACTACCTGTGAGAGTTTAATGATATTACCGACTTTTTAATCCAGAGTTGAAATTAATCACTTCAACGCAATTTATTTTTTTCATTTGATAAAAAGACTATACAAACACGAAATCAACCGATCGTGAGCGATAATCATACCCATAATAATGTACGGAACCAAACAATTATAGTATAATACAGAAGTGACATATGAAATTAAATAATTTATTCAAAGTTAGAAATGCAGACTTAATTTTTTGATAGTCAAAATTAATATAAAAATTAATTTATCAAAAAGAATGTTTTTGTATTGTATTTTGTTTAATCAAATCATGTTACAGTTACAGGACAATATATTCATATATTGGTTGATACTTGCCTACAATTTCATTTAGTTCTGCACCAGCCAAACATTTAAACCTATATTGAAATATTAAAAAAAAAACGATACATACCTTCTAGCACCTTTTGTTAGTTTGATATCTGCCTGCTTGGTCTTAACAATCTCTTGCATCTCTTTCACATCCTCACTATAGTCCAGGAGCTCTGTCTTCAACTCTTGAATACTCTCCTTTTCAAGCAGGAGAGACTTCTTTTGTTCAGCTGAAATTAACACATAACACTTGGATAAATAAAAATTGTATGCATTGGATATAATGGGAATAACAATGTGGTGCAGAGTATCATCCTAACCATCTTTCATTTGTAATAACCTTTACCAACAGGTTAATATGCTGCTTCATAGAATCAAAAAGGTTAACCTGTATTGAATCACAATTAAAAGAACCCCGAAACGGAGCACTCTATAACGAAGGTGGAAAGAGGAAAAAACAACAAAATTTCTTTACAATTTTATCAGTTTTAATTACTGCGTGTATCTCCTATTTTATTAAAAGGGCCAACAATATTCTATACATCTATAACTATTGGTTAGTGATCATCATTTTCATGATTTGCTATCTTGAAATTGAAATCTGATGGTCATCTTTTTGTGGTCTGCAACTATTATTTCTATCAGAGGACTCTGTGTTTTACATTAAAATAGTTAACAATAAAGCACATAAATAGCCCAGATAATATTCCTACTGTAGGAAAGTGGGACCTCATAAAAAGAGAAAAAGCTCATTGATTCACCATGTCAAGGAACAGGCTCGATTCTTCACATTATTACCTCACTTTAAGAGATGCATAGAAAAGCCTCATAATTGTTATTATAATGATATCTATGTAATAATAATGTAGTCATATATTGATTTCCTTTTTTTATTTTATTACTTCTAAGAAGCATCATAGTCTCCATTTACCTTTTATACACTTATAACAAAAAAGAGTTAAATAATTCAACTAAGGATATATCTAAGACGAAAAATTTTCAATATACAATTCAACACATACAATGAAACAAAGAAAATAGAGTTATTCTTGTGTCTATGAATTATCATTGTTGAAATAAATTGTAATTCATAAATAACAATGACCAAAACAAGAGTAACACAAAGATAATAAAAAACTTTTAGTCATTATTCTAAATTAAAACAGGGCCTCCGATGTAAACTTCTTACGAATGTTGGTGTAGCAAAATATGGCAACTATCCAAAACATTTTATTTTTGAGATACCTCAATGTAACATAATTGCTGTTTTTATGCTCTACCTTGAACTTGAACCCACTTTGTTAATATCCAGCCATGCTGACATTATAACCCTGACACCATAAATACATTGCTGAATTTGGACAGACTCATTAATCTAATATAGAAACAAAATTTATTACTTAATATAAACATAAGTAAAAAAAAAATGTAGAAAGACTGCATTGCTTTATATATTTTATTGTTTGAATTGACAACCTACATATGTTATATACATACATAAAAATTACATTATATTATTTATATCTTATTAAGCATTTGGAAAAATTGCCCGAAATATTACATTGTACTTACCTAATTTCTCTAATGCATCTTCAATTACCTCTATGTCTTTACCAGACAAACCTTCTTCAGACTTTTGTTTTGGTGCATCAACTGCTATAACTGGTGCAGGGTCAACAGACACAGTTTCTGACTCCAAATCAATAATTGGTGCTTTATCTTTAAGCTCTTCCTTTTCTCGTTTCTTAGCTTCAAGGATCTGTTTCTCTCTTTCCGCTTCTTGCAACTCCTTCATTTCTTCTTTAATCTTTTGTTCTTCTAATTTAATTGCTTCTGCTTTAGCCTGTACACAATTAATGTGATTTATTAATCTAACTCAGACAATGGTTATTAACTTTGAGCTATCATAATGTCTACACTTATACTACTATAAGTTGATGATGTGTTTTTATCAGGATGAATAGACAGTTTTTGTAAATGTAAAAATATTTATACAATAAATGTAAATAAAATGGAGGAATCGAAAAAAATGTAATGCAGTAAATAGAAGTAAGTCAAGCGCTAGTCTATAACAAAAAAAAAAAAGTAACTTATTAATAATAATTGTAGGTTTTTAATTACCTTGAAGTCAACTTTGCCTTCTTTTTCACCAATAGCTGCTTTAGTTTGTGTCGCTACTTGTTCAGGTAATGCAGAAATTGTAGCTTTAAGTTTGTATGTCGTTGGTACATGTTCAGGTACCATGAGAGCTCGAGATAATAAAAGGAGGGATGGTGGTACTTTTTCATTTAAAGATAAATCTAGCCAATTCCTTAACTCTTTTCTTAACCTCTCTTCAGACACTCCGTAAGCCCTCATACCCCTTGCTCTACAAGCTTGTTGTAGCTCACTAAAGTTCAAACTATCAACACCTTCTTTAGCAATCATTTTGTCATCAGCTGCTAAAGAGCGTAGCTTCATTTTAAGGTTAAATCTTAACATTGCACTTGTCCCAATTGTGGATACATTTAAAACTTTACACAAAGCTACTAAATGGGGCCTTTGGAGGGAGTCTAATGTAATTTCGTCTTCAAAAAGCTTAGAGAATTTCATTATTTCTTCGCTAGTTGCAACATCACCAGATGTACGAATTCTGTTAAAAAAACCTGAAAATTCTTTAGCAAGTTCTGAATGTCTGTTACTAGCTTGTGGTGCCATTTGGTCTAAAGTCTCCTGAAAGAATTTTGCCATCTCCAGTTTTACTTTCAGGTGTTGCTTTAGTTTTGCCTCTTTTTGACTTCTGCTTTCAAATGTTGATGGTAACATATTGGGAAACAATTTAATAAACAAGGGCAATGTGAACTCCAGAAATGGGACAACAATAAATACAATAAAAGGTACCATTCTAAATAGATCCCCAATTGTTGTCACCAAAAGTCTGTGTTCTCGCCGTGTAAGTGATTTGCCCTTTAATATTTGGAAAAGCAAAGACATGGAGATTCTTATTTCTATAAATAGCAGTCTAAACCCATGATAGTAATGCCTGAGTTCATCCATTATACGCTCTTTGAGACTTTTTTTCACCTGTTCCTTTTTAGGAAGTTTCTCTTGTTCTTCTATACCTTTCTTTATTGTAACAACTGTTGCTTCAACTTTTGATGAAGGTTTAAGGGGTTCTTTCTCATAACAGTGACTTGTAGTAGATATAAACCTGATATATGGCGAATAGCCATCATTTTGAGTGTTAAGAGGCTTCTGAGTGATGTCATGCTGCAATCTTAGTGGATGAGTTGTGTAATATGATAGTGACCTTGAAAGTGTAATATATGGAATATTTTGATGTTGCTTATTATCCCAAACGAAACCTGAAAAGAAATTAAAGATTCAATAACTTCTGCTTATTCACATAGATGTAAAAAAATTTAATAAATCGTAACATTTTCGTATATAACTTTGAAATATTCTTTATTTTACATTAAACCAAATTAATCTTTTAAAAGTTAAACTTGATTTCGAACTTAATAATAATGAGGTACTGTGGAAATAAAAGGTACAACCAACATATATTCGAAGGTCTTTTTTTAATAAATTAAACTTAAAAGGGTTATGAAAATAAGTAATGAAAATAAAGTAGTTTTCATTTTCATGAAGAGAAATTTTTTCTATGGTTTTCAATATCAATGAAGTCATGGGATAATCAATCAAGTAGGTACTTTTCGTTACATTTACTAGGTTATCCGAATAAAATAATCAATTTGTGTCAAAGTGTTATATAATTGTCCTTACTCGATCGTTTTAAACACCGATAACGATTTAATATAATTCTGTTCATTTTGAACCTTTATTTGTCTTAAAAACTGAACACTACATAAAATTAAAAACAAAATCAACTTTATGCACCATGACAATCAGAGAGTAACACAGATAATAGGGCAAGCAATGTTACTATGTGTAATAACAAGTTAAAACAAAGTAATATTTTTTTTAGTTTAGCAAGTTAGCTGTTTTGTATTCAAATATATTATTAAGTTCTTTATAGTTCTGACCACGTTTTGATTACCAAATATCTGTGAAACAAATTAAAATGACTACTACATTTAGGTCTCATTACATCTATAACATGAGTTATAAGTTCTTTTCATCTTACATTTTTTTGTCATTTACATGCTTATTTTTAATTTTTGTAATTATATTTTCCCCGTCCTGGTGTACAGTGGTTGTTTAATTTATTCCAAAAAACTGATAACAGATGTAATTTGTAACCTATTTCCATCCAAAAAGAAACCAAAACATTATTATTAATGAATTATGGATAACAACAATGAAGTAGTAAATTACTAGTGTATTCAACAGCAAGGAACCTTTAAAGCGGTGGGAAATCAAAAATTCAAGTATATTCGTGAATTTGAATACTTTATTGTTTATTATTTAGATAGAGTGGATTCGCAATGCTTTAGTTTCTGAAAATGCAATCATTGGTTTCTGGTTTCGTCTATGGTTCAACTTAAAATCTTCAAATGTTGAGGTTTAAATCAATAGTATTAAATATTTAGTTTTTGAAACAATTTTATTGGATATGAGTATTTATGCGCAGTATTTAATTTCTAATATTAACAAGTACAAAATTTATATAAGCAGGCCATATTCTAACGGTAAGAATTCTCAATTATTTATATGGTAAAATAAACTACATGCAACCTGAAATATATTTACATGACAGCGTTGCTTACGATTCATGGTACAAAAGATTAACACATGTCTTTATTCTTTTAATTTAATCAAGATATTCTTATTAATTTAACTTACATGCGAAATACTAAAAAGGTTATGTTACAAGTAACTCAGTAAATAAATACATCAAAAAAAAGCTTTATAACATTTGTCATTTTTATGGGATAGTAATATAAAGATTTTTTTTTGTTTAATTTTATTTTATTGCTTTAATAATTTTTTTTACTGGACGAAGAGCTAAGACTGGTCAAGATTATCACGTGTCAGTATTGTGGTCGTCGCTTACAAACATGGTGTTGTTTCGTTATCTCGTGTAACTACATTTGCCAACGTGCCAAAGTGTAGCTCAGTGGCACACTACTGTTTGATGGTAAAGTAGATGATGCAACTTTACCCATCTACACTGTCTCTGTTAACAGTATTGTACTATAATGCATAAATAGAAAATGTTACTGTTTCCAGATATGACACAACGCGAAACAGGAAAAAGAATAGTTTGGATGGATTTGGAAATGACAGGCTTGGACATAGAAAAGGATCATATTCTTGAGATAGCTTGTTTAGTCACAAGTGCTGATCTTAACATTATTGCTACTGGACCTGACCTTACTATCCACCAGCCTGATGAGGTATTGAACAAGATGGGGCCATGGTGTGTTGCTCAACATGGTGAGGTATTACAATTTATTTAATAAGTATATATGTACATGTATGTAATTAGAGTAAAGAAAACCATATATTGTGAATATGAACAGAATTTAAATGAAATTGGTATATATAAACCTTTTAATAATGTTTAAAACTATGTGTATTGCCTTGTTATTAATAAATTCATTTAGTAGTTTAATGGTATCTTACTTAAAGTAAAGATCTTTTAAACAAGCATAATTTCTTTAAAAGTAATATTGTCAGTTT
>DWHU01001663.1:0-11761 GCA_018247975.1 Parides photinus | reverse complement strand
AACTTACTTTTAATGCAAAACTATTATTAGCTTTGTGTCTTTTTTATTATATACACTGGTGCTTGTCTACGATCTCGCTGGTGGTAAACGACGGTAAGCCTTTAATGTTAAAATGTTCTAGTTTAGACCAAGTCAATACATTAATATGTAAAAATTATTAAAAACACTCCAAGGAAGTTAAATCAATAAAAATACTACGCTGCGTAAATACACTGAAATATTTATGATGCATGAAGTACGCTAGCTAATACAAGTACATTTTTAGCTGCGAATTTTGAGCAGTTTTTACTTAATATAACTTTACTAACTTTAACTTTAAAACCTATTTGCCCCACTTTATCGCGTTAAGTTTAGGTTATGATGTTTACAAAATTTTATATTCAGTGTAAAGGTTTGAAACGTAGCGATTAAAATTGTTTGAGTAACGGAAAACACTACAGGAAGTTACGATAACGAATTACAATTTTTATCATTGCACCTAATGCCATTGTTGGCAGGCGTATCACTCACCATCGAGTGATCACCCATGTGGTTAACACTTATAATCACATATTTTCTATTATAATAAATCACCTACTAATTCCAATAGAAAAAGGAACCACAATCCAAACAGAAGCTTCCTAGTTTTCTGTAGTAAATGATATAATATGAAAAACTTAGTACAGTTAACAACTCATTAGTAACTTAACGGATGAAAACTAGTTGCAACGCATGCTTTAGTTTTCTTTAAGTAGCAAGTTGTAACTTAGTACTCAATCCTTTCGTAGCAAACGCGTGGGAAGTTATTGATCACAAGTATATGTTACAGTGTTATCGCTTTACACTCCACCAAAGCCTTAAACTTAAACGAAAGGCTTTTATATAAAAATCAGACTTTTATATTATTTATTAACTCCATCATATTTAATTTTTTTTTCTATGAAATATAATAACGCAGCGTATTTCAAAAGCTAAAATTTTAACACATGTTTGTGAAAGTTAAACATTTTATTGCAAACAACTTTATTTATGATATACTTAAATATTATTGTTTTTTAGTGCTTGCATTTTGGAGATTTGTCAATTTTCGAACGGTTTCAACTTGAAATCGACATCATAATTTATTTATTTAAATTTGTTTATTTCTATTATAATAAAATTAGTTATTATTTGATTATGTGTTAATTCTGGCGTATATGTATTCACTATGCACAATTAAAATATTACGTACGTAGTACTATTAAACGTGTCAATAATATCACTTTAGTCATTGCAGATATTTTTAAAATTTTCTGTTATTAAATATTTAATTCTGCGATTGTCCAAGACAATACTTAATTATTCCATAATTACATACCTAGTTCCAGCCACCGGTTGCCATACCGCGTCAAGGGGAGCATGCGCCGGTGGTGGTGGTTCACCTCCATCACCACCTGTCTCCGTCCTCCCTTCCCAGTTCTGATAATAAAGAAAAATAAATTGTAGTAAGACTGTATACGCTGATAAGTATTTTTAAAAAAGTATTTAATTGTGTCGACAATGTATATGTTTATGGTGATGGCATTGAAATGAGCCGCGGTGGTTTAATCCTCAAGAGCCCATCGGATTTCCGTTAAATAACCATATGATAATGAAACCATGATATTTCAAGATTCAGAAAAATTTACTAAGAAATCATTAATTGAGCTTTTAACCAAAATCCCAACAGCGAATCAATTCATACAAATTTAAAAAAAAACTATTGATTACATCAAAAACTTACAATGTCAAAATTACCCTCACCGTAATCTTGAAATCAAATTGTTAATTCTTTATTAATGTCAAAACTTTATAACAAAAATCTTCCAAATTTTAGCAGAAGAAAGCTGTTAACATATTTGTAATACATAAACATGAAATTTATAATCGTGGTCTTATTAACTTTAAATGTAATTCAATAAAAATAAGCTGATAATTTTATAACGTCTTTCCCGAAAAGTACTTTCACGTGACAAATGGCGCGCGCGGGACTCTGTGTGATAAAAATAGAATTTCATATTATCGATTACATTAGAAGAATGAGTCTGAATTTCTCGCAGGGCTCGATCATGCAAATGACTTAGTAACGTCAGGTACAGGAGAATAAGCCAGCGTTATCTTTTAGCAAACTCGTTCATAGAATTTTAATGCTCTATTATGCCTACAATGTAAATGTAAAAGCCTTAGAAGAACAATATTTGAACCGTATAGTTAAAGTAATTACCAACAATACATATTACTTATACGTTTTGTATAATCAATTAATCGTTATAGGGACTTTAAAAATTAATATTCTGCAACTCTGATATATTTTTCATGTAAACGTCATTGGTAAACCGCCGTCGTAGTAATTCATTAAAATTATTTAACAAGTTATAAAAGGTTTCATTGTACAACTAAATGTTTTTCGTATTAATTAGCACCCTTTTTTTGTTTATTTACCTAACTTCTGCTTTCTACCTTCACCACTAGAACCTACCACCAATTAAATATACAACGAAAACATTTCATTTAATCATCTTATACTATTGTCATCGTAGTTAAAACTTAAAGCCTGATTATATAACTGCCTTTCTATATTGAATATCTAACCTTCATTTTACCTATCGTACTTACATTACTAGATAAGATCAATCGATAATACTTACAAATGCATGGTTAGTGTAAAAAATTATTGCCACTGACCGCAAAAATACCTTTCCTTAACCTTATACTTGTTAGATATTATCAAAAGGCAATGAAACTATCAAAAGAGTAATTACATTGACTTGAAGATATTGTAATGAACAACTACTGTAATATTTAATTTTATAATAACTGTTTTTATTTTATAATAATTTTTTTCTGAGTAAGAGAATATTTTCAGTTCACGTTTTGCAAAATAACAAAAAAACATGTATTGATTAATTTAAAGATGGCGAGGCTATGATTTTTTATACAAAAAGCGGACGTCTCTACGTATCTATTTATTGCTTGTCCAGCTATTAAGAATAAATCTACTAAATTGTTTCAGTGTAACTGAACCAAAATTTGATGTATACAAATCTTTTATAATAATAAATTTTTATACGAGTCTTAGACTGAACATACAATGTCAGATTTATAAGCAGCATCAATGTTCATGATGCCTTTGAAATAAATATTTTAATCAAGTATTCAAACTTTGTATGCAAATTTAAATTGAAAATTATTTGGTTCGTTAACTTCATAACAGTAGTATATTGAGTACGTTTGTATACTTAAAGAACCCAAAAGAACTTTTGATATTGTAAAATGATGTATATATTTGGGCATACGCTGTCTATTACCAACTGACAAAACTAAAATCGACAGAAAGGCACTGTATGAGGATAGTCGGAGACCAACAGCTGATAAGTGCAGAACTGGATGTCCTGGTTCACAGATGTAAGGTCTTTCATTGTTTTACCGAATGCTTTTTGGAGAGTGTACTCAAGAAATGCAATATTTAATACCGCCAACGTCCTTTTACTATTGGACATAATGTCTGAAAGCAAAAACACATGCGAGAAAGTTGACAGTTGCTTCTTCTAGACTAGTGAGCTTTGCCATCTAGATTACATTAGGATCATAGTCAAGGACTAGTTATTTAAGATAAAATCAAAGCTACAGTTTTTTTTAAGGATCAATAAGAATTTCTATACATTGAAATAAGAACTTCTATTTTTCATGTAATTATTATACATTGAACTTATAGAATAATTAAAACTTTTATAAAAAAACACACCATCTTTTAATTCGTTTCAACACAACATTCTTTACTTTATTCGTTATATTTACAGTTGGAAAATTCACATTTCTGTGCATCATAAATTTTCTAGAGTAACTAGGTATAACATTTTAACCGAGTTTATCGTAGCTGAGCGTATGATTTAACCCTCAGTTAAATGCGTCAAATGAAAAACCGCACGCAGAAATATGTTTATGAAATCTTCTTTATTTTGAATGAGTTGCTAATTGGTTTCATGTTTATAAATAAGATTAATCAAACCTGAATATTGTGTTTAACCAAGACAAGTTATCTTTATGTAGATTCCACTACAGAATTATAAAAGCTGTACCTTTGTAGCAAGTTACAGATAATAATAATAATAATTTATATATCAAATTTGATAATTTTGACAATTTTATAGCGATTAAACAAATTGTATAAGTCGTTACACAATTGTTGCTCTGCATTTTTATTGAGATATAATTAACCTACAAAACATAAATTATGCTATTGTATTAAATTTCTATTGTTCATCAAATGGATAATACCTCTATTTAATTAACGATTTCTAATTTTTTTAACAAGGCTCGTTTACTTAGTTACTTATTTGCTAACAATTTTCTATCAATTTTTAAAAATGTAAAAAAGGAATGACGACCTGCGAACATAACGAATATTCAAATAAATGACAAAGACGTGAGCAGTGAAGCTCGACTCGAATTTTAAAAACGTTCGTTTTACTGTTTCACGGTGGAAATATGTATTATTAAAGTGAATACATTAGTAACAATGTAATACTACTGTTACTATTTCATATTCTAGTGACAGTACACTTTAAAAAATATTTTCATAAAAATACTTTGAAGTGTTTTTTGGAGAAGTGCAACTGTCATTAATTAAAAAAACTAAGTCAATAAAAGTTTTACATTTAGTATTAAAATGCCTTGCTCTCAAAATACTCTGTCAAATTTATCGCTTTGCATAAACTGAAGAGAGGCAAATTGGTAATACTAAAAAAAACTTTCAAGCCAATTAAGTTTATTTGACTATTAACTTAAATCCGTACTAGATTCACTTTTATAATAGGACACCCGCGAGAAGACCAGACTAATGGTTTAGTTGTTAAGTATTTATCATAATATTCATTTATTTATCTGTTTGGTTTAAATGATACTAGCATTAATTAAAATACCACTTCTAATAATATATGAAATAGTACAAGGTAAATTAACATACAATCCTCAAATACAACGTCTCTTTATCATTTAATAAATATAAAAATTTCATTAGTTTCATTTTAAACGGTTGAAAAACTTAGTGGTTTAAAAATTTTTGTGAAACTATTTTCATAAAGGAATAATCTCAAAGTTTTCCACTTTAACCTCAACACAACCTTCTGCAGTCTAGTCTACTTTCAGAAATGCTCATCCATGGATCAATGACTACCATGTACTTTTGTACTATGTAAGTCTCCGATTCAATTCGAGCTCATGTATTAACCACATAGTTTATAATGGTATCCGAGTTTTTTAACCATTGCATTCTAGACGGGTAGGCTTTGGCCTCATTGTCACTTTATTCAAATAACATTAAACTGTTCATTTGAACAAATTTGAAAAAGCATAAACGTTAATTTTCTGTAATATGGTTTTGTAAACTACAAACAACAATTTATAACAAACAATTCTGTTGTACGATTTCAACGAGTCTTCGAGTTTAAACTCTATTCAAAATTTTGATACAACAGAGACGACATAAAAAAAAATCTTTCTTTTCAATATAAGAAACATATACGGTTAGACAATTTAGGTCATCCAACCATAAAACAGATATGTATATTCCCAACAATAAGTACATTATCACATGTTCATGATAACGATGTCAATGGTGTTTTCATGCGCAGTACAATTAAGCAATTTATTTATAGTTCAATGTAAACAAAATCTTACGAGAATATAAAAAATTATGTATAATATAAATTAAATAGATCTACCATAAAATCAACACCTAGGTAAAACTTCACTTAATTATTTAAAAAAAAAATTACGTGTAGTCTTGTAAATCTACCAAAGGTTCATAGCTCCAGCCCATTAAAAATAATAATAACTATACAAATTACGACAAAACACATAAGAGACTAACAACTAATAGAGTGGAGTAAAATTTACAGTATTTACTTTCCTCCGTTTGTTTTAATGTATACACTGCGAACAATTAACACGATAAGTGCAGTACCAACTACAAACATACTTACATGTTAAAACTTGAATTTTATATCTATATGCGCATTTGTTACATTATTGTTATTCTAAAAGTGATAACTTAATCAGTGAGTTAAGGTTTTTTAATTGCGGTAATACAGAAATACAGTATTAACCTCGTATATACAATACTATTTACTATGGTAATTCATTTTTAACATAATTATGCTATGATTTTTTAATAAAAACATAGTTAAGACATTAAGCGGGCCCGGCAGACTTCTTTCCGCCTATCAAAAAATCGGCAGATTCAGTATTTTAAACTAAATACAAAATTATATAAAATATTTTTTTTTGTTAAATAAGTATAATAAAATACACGATAATTGACACAATGAGTGCACTGTTCAGTGAAGCTACCTGTGATATACGACATTTTTGGTCTCATTATCAGGCGCAAGAACAAATACAGCAGATAGTTTTCTGACTCCTGAACATACCACATGCGAAACCATGCGAGAAACATGCTTTTTCTAGATTTAGTTAGGCCATCTAACACTAACGTTTGGCACCGAGCTAACTTAAATTTTACAAAATGTCAAATAGTAATAATAACAATTTCTTATTTTTATACAACTGTCACGTATGGATATTTTTGATGCGTCACCTAGCTTTTGACGATCATTAAGACCTACTTGTATGTCTATAATAAAAAAAAATCACTTTACTTTGACTTGTGTGTATGAAAATATATGTATGTAAATACTTTTTATACATCTGTTTATGTACATATGTATATAACGTATATGATATGAAAATGCCTTTATATTAAGTTCACTCTTTGTACCTTTAGCGTAAGGTGTTACCGTAAACCTCTTAACAGGCTCCCGCCTTGTCGAGGAGATGGGGCCCAGTAGCCGTGGTTTGGTCACCCACGGGGAAACGAAAGGGAAAATCAGCACGGCCAGTCCTGCGGCAAGAGCCGGCCCGGTTTTTCTGCCTTTCGCAGCCGAGACGGATTCGTGAAGGGAGAGGTATGCGTGTATTGCGGTTGGCCACTCTCCCTACCCTACGCAACTAAGCGGTTTGCGGCGGAGTCCAAGACCAGATCCGCAATAGCGAGCCGTGACAGATTTCTGTAATGGATTCCATGGCCTCTAGGTGACGGATTCGGGGATCCCTTGCTCTAAAGTAGAATAGTAAGCCGAAAATAGGGCATACTGTATGTTCTGATGCGCCCTAATAGAGGAAAAGAGGGTTTATTTGTTTGTTTACCCCCTGACGCAAATGCGCGGTGCAGCCGGCGCCGGCGGGGTCGCAGAGGTGTGCGAAAGCGTTCCCGTGACCCCGCCGTAAAGCGACGAAGACAGAACAACGCGGGGGCTTTAGTCGATGCAAACCCGATATAGCCTGTCTTTACACCCGTTAGGACAAGTATGCAAGGCATTGCCACCACGTAAAACAAAGAAAATCCACGATGCTTTTTAATTTCACACTCATATTCATTCCATTTCCCATGTATTTCATTACACAGATATATTAAATAACTGAACTACATCCTTTTGTATTTATTCTTAAATTCTAAATCTGCACGTGAAGCAAAGTTTGCTGGGCTTGCTTGTATATACATAAAAATGCCATAAAGAAATCCCAAATGTTATTTTCTAGGTTACATTAACAGAATTACTTTAGAATTAAAAACGTAATTCCCAGAATTTAATTATAAACAATATATAGATTAACTTTCCTATTTGAATGATGTAGTCACAAAATGTCAAACATATTTAAAGCATTTTTTAATTATAACTCTACAACGGTTGGTCCAATCGAAAAAGTTATTCGATCAGTTTTGTTACTTTGAATTTTCTGGAAATAACCATCCTTTTCCCAAAGATGACAGATCCAAAAACAAACAAAACGTGAAAATCGGTCGAGCCGTTCTGGTGTTATGAATGGAACTAACAAGACTTTCTTTTATGTACTTAGATTTAATCGTTTTTTTACCTGCATTTCTTCATTATATCTGGATCGCGTCGATCCCGGCGCATTGGGTCGTTCCAGAAGCAACAATTCGGTGAGGACTATTACACCAAAAACAGCAAAGAACATTATGAAGATAAAGAAGCTAATGTTGGCGCGCTCTTTAGCGCGGGAAGGGGCCGCGCGCGCGCGCCAACGCATAGTGCCGGCACTGCACTAGCATGAATGAGCATCAAGAAGAGCACAACACTACTACGCTCTTCGGTCACCAGCGCCGCGACATCCCCCGCGCGCTAACGACGCATCACAACACAACACCTCCCCACACTGCCGCACAATAGAGTGACAGCAGTCAAGTCGACTAGACAAAGTTAGTCAGCGATTTGGGTTGCAAGCGCAAATGTTACTAATCTACACAATGTCATTTTTACCTAAAACTAAGAACTTATTTGATACATTGATCATTAATCATAGCCTCTCGTTTGATTTTCCTATAAAAAGTGCAATGCCGCTTATGTTCAAGTTGTAAAAAAAATTTTATTTGGATACAATAGATACAGATCTACAATAGATGAGACGATTGTTTTCAATAAGCTCTAGTTTTATCAAAATATAGAGACAATAGTAACGATACGGTAGTATTATAAGTCCTAAGCATTCGTATGGCTCTCGCAAATGTGGAGTTAATAGGTTCAGAAAATAACCAAAAATATTTGAGCACTTTTTTAAATTACGTTACCTATTTAGTAAAAATTTTCAATATCTAGTAACACAAAATATCAAGACCACAAAACGCATGCGCGCCGCCCGCCCCCGTTCAATGACTCGTTCCGTTGAAAACGATTACAGACAAAGCCAAGCTTTCCACAAGCTTCGCCACCACACGAAAATAAATAATAGATATCATCGTTGTATATTAATAAATGTAAAATGTTACCTATCTATACTCGCTAAAAACCAAAAGCACGTAGTCAATGTTATTAGCAACTAATGTCTGTTCTAACTAGATTATGATATAATTATTTTTTCATTACAGGTTAACTTCAGTAGACGATGATGAACGGCGAAAGCTTTATCGATAAAGCTAGCTGTGCTTCCGGTATCAACCAGAACTCGGGCTAAAATATTATTATTGAGAAAAACCCGAACTGTTGCTTTGGTGATACTCGACAAGGACCTTCTCCATAAGGTTTCTCTGACATTTTTGTCGGCAGATTCTTGCATAATGGCCTCTTTTCCCACATGCAACACATGTACTTCCTGCAGCGGGGCAATGTCGTCACAGATGTCTATATTTCCACAAAAGTAACATATTTGTTGTGGTCTGTAAAACGTAGCCGCAGTTGCATATGTCTCCACTGAGGTACTTGGAGTATTAGATTGTGTCGTCATCGAGTTAAGTTAGTGGGAACGTTCTCTAGTAGATAGATTTCGTTGTGGATTTGTGCCAACTCAAGTGAATGCGTCTGCTCGTAGGCTTTATCTAAGGAAAGAATACAATTTTCTAGAAATCTTTGACCAATTGCCGGTGATGAAAGACCGCTTATAAATGCGTCTTTTATATAATCGTCTCTGTTTTGTTCGGCCGTTACATTTTTGAAGTTGCAATCTTTCAAAAATACTGATGAATGGTTTCTCCCGTTTGGGATTTTTTCATTATACGATGTCACTTATACATTTCGTCCGGCGTTTTGATGAAAAGAACATTTAATTTTTGCATTGCCGTGTAATAACTATTTAAGGCTTTAAGTGACCAAATACAATCGGAGAGATGGGATTAACAATTAATTGATACTTACACTTACGGGATTATTTTCAGGTGCTATCGCAGACAGGAGTTTTCAGTGCGTTTACTAAGCCGACAGGTCCCCTTCAGAGGAGAGATCTGCTTCCAACCTTTCTGGTCGTAGATATTTTTCCATGATCAATTATAGTTGTATAAATTGTAGTATATTTAAAAGTTGGTAATAAAATGCATTTCTCATTTTAGATTTGGTTTTATACATGTATTATTTATGTTGAAGTGTGAACGTCATTATTATTCATAATGGCTAACTAATAGCTAAATGAAAAGGAGGTTTATGACTACGCTGTTTGAGCAGATATTAAGAGACAGAATATCTGATGAAGCTCGAAGAAAAAAGCTGCATGCGTACGGCTCTATTTTGTGCCGGCTTGTTTGTGGGATGTTAGGAAGACTAATAACATGTTGAAATGTACGCCTAAGGATCTGATTATCTTACCCTGCCAAATTACATAATGAAAAATCAATAATGCTAAACACACAAAGAATTCTCTTTTAATTAGATTAATAAATATTTTTTTGATTCAATAATTTTCAAAAGGTATTGAATGTTGCGAAATCAATCTTTTCTATGTTTCCTTCTTGTCACAATGAGCTTTTCTTTGGTGCAGCCGTTTTTGCTGTTGATAGAAAAAAATATCTAATCTTCAGTTTCATTATTTATTTGTTGAGCTCCTTTACATTTTATGAATCAATGTGATGCAGTGTCCCGAAGCACAACTGTGACAATAATTATTTATTGCTTTAACTGTTTAATACAAAATAAACTTTCTGAATAATATTAAATTCGCTTCCGGATAACTACACTTCTGGTTGAAATAGTGGTGAATATTTTAGGCCGTGGACTCCGGATCCGCGAACCCAGTATCAGATAAGCTGTCTCAATAATAACATGTCACGCAGTGCTTACATCAACAGAGAATATTCTCTGTCAATGTAAAAATAGTGTAGATGTAAGCTCTTGTAAATTAGTATTATTCTATTCATATGTTCGTTAGGGTGTGGACTAAATAAAAATCATTAATAAAACTCTTCACTAAACATCTTTAAATAATAAATCATTACATCATTATCAAATCTTTATATTACATAGAAAACATCGTTCGTGTGTCTTAAAACACACCCTCGTCTTTTTTTCTCTCCAAAAACTTTCTGTCATCCGTTTTATTGTTTTATTCACCTACGTTGATCATTACATTCAGCCAGTCCGTTCATAATTATATTCAGACAGTCCGATCATACATCCTACATGTATAAAAGAATACTAACTCTACTACTTGCGGTTTCAGCGTTTGTAACACTTTATCTTTAATATCATCACCCGAATATTTGCTATACTTTACCAATAATCGTAATTATTGTTTTCGAACGCATAAAAATCGTCGTTCACTGACGCTGTAAGTTTTTTAATGCGTTCCTATCGCTCAAGCTACATTTTTATACTACAACCTAATAATCTATGAATGTATTGTATGTATTATTTTAAATAACATTACATTTTTTAACATTTAGGGTATAATTATAAAATCCATTTACTACTAACTTTAAAACAAGGTAGCGGTCATTTATCGATAACTTGTCTATTTCACCAACTATAGCATCTCTAAATGACTTATTGGAATAAATCACAAAATGTGTAAAAGTAGGAAAATAAAATTTACAACAAATATTATATATAATAAAAATATTTCCTTTTAAGTAAAGGTTTTCAAATAGATTATTAACGTTGAAGCTCTATTGAAAATATTATTACAGATTAAAATACCTTGAAGTTATTACTAAAAAGTTGGAAAATGCTCCTAGTGAACTACACATGGAATTTTGACTACGTGGATACCATTTCTTTAAGAAAAAGTTGTTAGTACACAAAATATTATAAATTAACATGGTTTCTACAATAAACAACTCAAAGAACAAAGATTTTTTAGACAAGTGTAAGAGCAAAATACCATCCAAGGGAATATAAAATATTTTTTAAGTGATGGATATTTGAAACTTATTTTCTAAGAGTTCACTGCCGCTAGCTGATGATAATGTCGATAAGGACCT
>DWHU01001662.1:0-11762 GCA_018247975.1 Parides photinus | reverse complement strand
TTTCCTAAAAACACGCTACTTTTTTTATTAATTAAGCTCGTGTTTTACAATGATGGAGCCGTGTTAACCAAGTGGTTTGGGACCGCGGGCGCGGCCTCCGTTCGGAGGTCGCGGGATCGAACCCGGCGCGCACCGACGATTTTTCTGAGTTATGTGCGCTTTATAAAATTAAATATCACTTGCTTTATCCGCTAATCTGCACTTGGCCAGCGTGGTGGATTAAAGCCAAAAACTCTCTCATTATGAGAGAAGGCCCTGAGTCCCTGCAATGGGAACACATAGTAGGCTGAGAAAAAAAAACAATGATTTCCATTGTTACTTCCAGTTGGGTAATAAGAGTTTATACTAATTATGTTATTTTTCTTGCTCTTACAGTAAGTAACACAGTTATGGCATAAAATATAAATTGTCGAAGAAAATCTACCACGCGGCCATAAAGATGAATAACGGCACCAGACGCGCGCTAACAGGATCTATACACAAAATAAGAGAATTTGAATTAGAAAAAGTAAGTATTACATTTGTTGCTTATTTGATAATTATTTAAATGTTTAAAAGTTAAAAAAACGTTATAACAAGCTTAAACTCAAATTTAATAGTTTATTGTTATTAATATTATCAGGCCTTAGACCCCGGGTCCGCGAGCCCAGTATCAAATGAGCAGTCTCAGACAAAACGTGGCACGTAGAGTTTACATTAACAGAAAATATATATGTATTACATAATTAATGTTGATCTCAGGTATGTTTGGTCGAAGAATTTGACATTCTACAAATAGTTGGAGAAGGATGGTTCGGAAAAATACTTCTAGTAGAACACAGAGCTTCCGATACTGAAATAGTTCTAAAGGCTCTACCTAAACCCTATGTATCTATAAGAGACTTCTACAGAGAGTTCCATTACGGACTTCATTTGAGCGCCCACAAAAATATTGTGACAACATTCGATGTTGCTTTCGAGACTGCAGGCTTCTACGTATTCTGTCAAGAATACGCACCCTTAGGTAAGTATAATATAGATAAGTACAAAAAACAAACAGTTTTCGCTAACAAAACTTTATTAATTAGTTCGACAAAAAAAAATGACAAACCGGCCATAATGAAAATAATCATTTTAATATTATGAATAACATTGATGAGTTGCAATAACGTTCTTGCAGGTGACCTGACATCTAATATGCTTGACACTGGTATAGGAGAAATTCACACAAAGAGGGTATCTAAACAGCTGGCGGCGGCATTGGAGCATCTACACCAAAGGGACCTTGTACACAGAGATGTAAAACTTGACAACATTCTCATATTTAAATCTGACTTCTCAAGAATAAAGCTTTGCGATTTCGGTGAAACTAGAAAAGTACAGGCAATAGTAAGAAGACGAAATGAGTGGCTTCCGTATTCTCCGCCCGAAATTTTAAAACTATCAATGGATAGTAGCTACAAGTAATATTTCTCAATTTTAATATTTTAGATAGCTAACCTTTCCTAGAAAAAAATTTATGTGAAATTATTTATTATCCAATGATGATTATTTAGAAATAAGTAAACTTCGCTAAGAAATTAGAACTGGGATTGGATTTTTTTGGAAATCTAAGTTTTGCTAATGCAGAAACTGGAAGATCCGGTAAAACCAATACATGAGTAATGTGCTATTGCCCATTACCCAGCGCATCCAAACAATTGGTTAAACACGTTATCTAAATAAACAATCAACAGCACAGGTGTAACGTTAAATATTTTAGAATGTAAACAATGGGTGTTATAATTCAAGCTCAAACGATCATAAACATCTTTAATATTTCAGAGCATTGATTAGTCACGATATTTGGCAGTTCGGTATAGTTATCTTCATTTGTCTGACGGGATGCTTACCATGGCAGAAAGCAGCATTCGATGATCCTAGATATGTAAGGTTAGTTATACATATTAACATTTACATTCTCTTTTAAAAAAATGTTTACAAATTTATAATATAGTATAATTTCCATCAAATTTATTATACACTATAAATAATCTATTCTTTTTCCGCCCACCTAATGTTCCCATAAATGTACATAAAAATCCATACATGAACCGTAATTATTTATTTTTAGTTATTTAAATTGGTACAACAGCGCAAACCCTCTTAAGAAACAACCAAAATTATGGAAGATGGTTTCATCAAGAGCGCAAAAAATGTTTAAAAAGTTTATTGAACCTAGGGAAGAGAGAAGAGCTACAAACTTCGTCGAACTCGCAAGATACTTAGATGACCGTTGGATGGCAAAGGGATACGCTGATAGAGTAGGTAAGTTAGACAATTAAAATATTTTCAAAATGTTCAAAAACCTTATAGAAAATTATAAAGAGTTTACAAAATATGTAACGACTCCATTAAAACAGTAACAGAATGATTTACTTTGATAACCAATGCAATGATGATAATTACTATGAAGTCAAATCACAACTGTCATCAGGTAGTTATCAATACAATTCAATACATAATTTTGATATTGCAGCTGGCGGGGATATTGACGAATTGTGCCCTTCGATGTACAGTTATCATAGTGATCCTAACGAAAAAAATATACTACTGAAACATTTCCGAGACAATGGTGTCGAAGTTATTGTTGACAGACAAGCAAAAAAACAAAGGATTCGTGAATGGATACAAAATAGCGTTATCGAAGAAGCCGATGAAGAGGTAAACCTCTAAATTAATCTTATTTTTATACATATTGTTAATTTAGATATTAAACCTTATAAATTCTACAAAAATAACTATTACAGGAGGAAAGCAATTACGATCCAAGCATCTTAGAAGAAAGTGATGGCGAACTTGAAGACAGATCAAGACCGCATCCAATCGATGAGAGCCATAGAGTTACTCTTCGATACGATACAGAAAAACATATTAACCCTAGAACAGGTGAAATTATTGAAGGTGTGCGACATACGGAAAAAAATCCTTTGTCTTATGATGTACAAAATATCGAGCCTGTGGCTCCTGGAAATGTCGCGAGAAAATACGGCGTAAAAGAAGACATTTCATCGCAAAGCTCTACTAAAGATAGTGCTTATGGTTCTTTGGAAGTTAATATGCCGCAAACAATTAATAGGCCTAATATCAAACACGCTTCTGTAGACAGAACAAGTGACATCTCCCCAAGCAGGTCATTAGGTGGATCATCGATACATCAAAACGTGACGCCTTTGTCTTCACATGTTCAAAGATTTCAAAAAAGCGAAGAAGTATTCTCAAAGGAATTAGAAAACCAAAAAGGAAGCACATCAACGCTTCACTCTATAAGCAACTCTTCTAGATCTAACAGTCTCCGCGTAACCCGCAATAGTTCTCTCGAAAGCGCTTCTAATATTCCCACGGACACACCTCCAGAAAATGAAACGTCAGGTGCACAATCAAGGCCAAATAATCCAGTAATAACTCAAAATGGTTTTAGTCCAGGCACAAAACAAGCTCAGAAATTTACACAACCGTACGTATCAATGAAAAATACAGTGTATGAAAGTGTGTCTCCCCGTATAGAAAACAATCAAAATAAAGATGAAAATAATTTTAATGTGTCTGATAGTCCGTATACATCGATGATGAACATTGTACAAGGACAAATAAAAATTAGCCCAGTTGCCAATGAAACTGACAAAAATGTAGTCAACGTATCGGTAACATCTCTAAATCGTAAGAGAGTTTAATTGCTCAATTTAAAATATTTAAATCAATCTATAAAACGGAGTGTGTAGACACATCAATTAAGTTTTTACTTGTGGTAGAATTTCGTTGAAATGGACTGTCTAAATAGACTGTCTATGACCAGCAGTTATTTCTGTCGCGAAAAGAGTACAAACATTTCTGTATTCCAATTTGGTAAGAAAACGAGACTTATGTCTAAAGGTATACCTTATATATAAAATGTACAAATTTTAGAAAGCTCTGCGTATACTAGCGCGTTTATGTTATGGATAGGTGAGAATGATTTACTATTAGATGAAAGTTCCTCTCTTCTTGTCATTCTGTCGAAAAAAAACCTTCACATGCATAAGAATGAAGTTTTAGGATATGCGCAATTCAGATAGACATGCCGGTGTATCTTTTAAAAATGATAAAAATACTTAAACATCCTTTAATAAACGATCATTATTTATTAGTAACAAAAGATGCTAATAGAATTGATTGCGAATTTACTTTGCACAACCTTTGGATGATTATCATCTTATTTCTTTTATCAGCAAACTTAGTGACAAATAAAGCAATGAACGTTGCTTGTTTATGTCATTGTTCTCAATTACTTCACATAAATTCCACAAGCGTAGGTATTTATGTAAGTATGTATTTATCGTATATGAACAGCAATTTTTTTTGGATTATTATTATATTATGTAGATAGTAGGCAAAGGCCATTTATACAATTTTTTATGTTTTTCTGACGGTTTCCAATACATAATATTTTTTTATATTATAATTACATAGAGCTAAGTTGTTTTGTATAATGATTTCGGTACGGTTTTTAACAATTTTGTAAGAGAAATTTTATTCCATTTCCACTTATATTTATGAAACGAGTTTCTTTTTCGTCACAATCAATACACTAATAACCGTTCAGAAAAACAATCTATATCTGGGTTTTTAATTTACGTTATAATTATTTATTGTATGACATTGTTAAATATACTTATTAATGTAAAATACTGTCTTTTATTATTTTTAAATCTAAGAGTTAATGCAGGAGTGGACTCCCTGTTTCATGGTTCATATACATTGTTACGTAGGTACTAACATTTGTAATAAATTTTTCAGATAACTGGTGGAGATTTTATAAATTAAGCCAGTCAGTGGCGTGTAAACTAATAATGAAAATGTCAAGTCAGCTAGTTTGTAAAGTTCCCACCGTCTAATGAGTGAATAAATGTAATTTTTTTTTCATCTAAAAGCGGGATTTACTAGTGTCATGGGTTGTATTGCCTGTACACGAGTGCCTATTCAAAACTCATTTAGGCAGCGTGGTAATTGATATCGGAATAAAAAAGAACAGTTTTCAATTTTCAACGTTGAACTTGTGCACACGCATGGAAATTTATTTTATGGTGGCATGTTGTCATGAACATGTGCACGATACCATCATTTTTGCAGATAGTCGCTGTTGTCTGAAATTTGAGAAAGATTTGGGAGGAAACCTGAAAGGTCCGTGGCTATGGTCAAACCTCCTACTTATACACCCGTGTCATTAACCCACACACGCCTTTAGAATGATATAATAGATCCTATAGAAGGATACGAAATGTAATAGAGGTTGAATAGTGTACTAGAACAAATATATGCTTGTCTATCAAGAAAATTGTTGCAGTTTACCCAATATTTCTAATTTAATAGTAGCATGTACTGTATGGCACAATAATAGTATCGTGACCAATGAAGATCTACCACATGTTAAACATGAAGATGATGAAGTTCCTGTAAATTTTGTAGACGATAATGAAAGGGGTAGCATAATAAATGCAATATTTATTTTAAAGCATTTTACTTAGTTTGTTATAAAATAGAAATTAACAAATTAGACGTGTACAAATTTTACACATAATTATTGAATCATCATTCATCATTCGCCTGCCCTTATCCCAATTACTTGGGGTCGGCGCAGTATGTCCTCTTCTTCCATTCATCTCTATCATAATTATTGAATATTATTAAAAAATATACCACATTGCATTACATTTACTGTAATTTAAATATTTACAGTATCTCTAACGGTATTTGCAGAGGTAAAATCTATGGCTTGATAAATTACTTGGAAAAATAAAATTTTCTTTTATCAATCTTTTTGCATCAAAACAACAGATAAAATTTAAATTTTTTATCATTAACTGGGTTTATTAAAAAAGAATAAAAAAATGGTTAAAAAAAAGATTAGTTTTAGCGTTTTCGAAAAATGATAAAGACAAGATTTTGGTACATGGGATTAGTAACAGTAAGTGTCAAATATTTTATCTGTAGTATAACGTTCACAATTATTAAATTTATATTTATATTCTGGTTGTAATTGACTAATGTCAATGTTACAGAATGTCAAAATTGAAAATTTATCCGCGCATACCGTATTTGCGGTCTACAAATGGATAATCTTAAATTTTCTTAACAAAAAAATCTCAATGTTATAATTAGTACGTGCAAAGCAGTGAACTTAAATTTATGTTTTCTTCTTGTTTGAGTTTAGCTTTTCATCAAAGTATGATTTCTATTAACCTTTATTAGTGTATATATCCGTTACAATTCCACGTTCTTTATAATAAAATTGTTAAAAATGCAAAAGTTACAAGACAGTGTTTTCACGATAATTAAATCTACTAATCTTTCTCCTTCCGTATTTACTTTTCTGCAGCCTACTGAAGAATATACTGGTATGTTTTCAAAACAACATTTTGACAAATATAGCGGTAAATAAATCTGATTTAAACGATCATTTTATTTAAAGATAAAACTCCTCTCGGTGGTATATTAAAAGATACGAAACATGGATGGCTAGCTCTTGGCCCTAAATTTTGTGTCGTTAATCTCAAAAGCGGGCTAAAGGTTGCAGCGCGTACTTTTGGTTCTGGTGTGAGGTAAGTCAAATGCGTCATCGGTATTCCTACGCAGTTTTCTTTACTAAACAATTCAGATTAACGTAATGACAAAACCAAGGATCAAAAATGCTTATTGTTTTTAAACTGTGAAATCATAAATTCTTTCTTTTATTACAATAGTCCTGAAAATCAAGAGATTAATACATTGCTGACCAGTCACAAGTTAACTTGTGTTTTTGGGGCCATATATTTAACATACACACCATTAAATATTTAATACAATGTTTTTAAAGTTAAATTGGCTTTTAGATAGATTAGATCAAGTTTTTAATTTCTCAATTTTAGTTTTATTTAAATAACAATTGCATAATTTTCAATTACAGTAATAGTCGCATTACAGTAACAAGTGTAGTTGAGCTGCCAACTCCATTGACAGAAAACTCAAACCAGTTAATTATTAGTTTGGACTTTGACAATGAATCTGGAATGATATGTATACTTCACATTAATGGTTCACAAATCCTCCACTGTATACAGACTGATATGGTTATCACTGAACTTTCTGTCTGTGATGGTACACCCAATGGACCATTTACTGCATTTAACAATATTGTTATAGCAGGCACGAAAAAGGGAGAGCTTTTAATATTTGACCTCAATAGAGACAGTTTAATCCAAGGTATGTTTTTAATTAAAGAAAAGTAAATCAAGTTGATCTCTTAGAATTTGTCACCTTTTTGGACATTTTCATACTAATTATCTTAAAATTTGTAACACACATTAAATGAAAAAATAACATTATTTAAAATTTTTATGTACCCTCAAATTATTAGAGGCAATAATGTTGAGTTTTTTTTTCTCTCATTTTCATTAGATAAGTTTATACAGATTCAGAAGAAGAAGTTTATACAATAACATTACCATATATTATGTAAGTGATACTAAATACTTTTTCAGCCTTAAAAGACATTTCTCAAGGATATGAGCACATGGTCCATAATGAAGATAATGCCAGCAACATAAAATTTTTACCTCTCAAGAATTTACATCAAATTGAAGAAGAAAGAGACTGGGCATTGGAAAATAATGATCATTTGGGAGTAATACTGAATGAGGATTCATTATTTGATGGTCAATACATTTTCCGTAACCCAGATGGTACAGTTCGCATGAAAGCCAAACTAGGTCACATTAGAGTGACTAGTCTGCAATATATACCACAATTGGCAAGTTTGGCCATTGGTTTTAATTTTGGAGCATTTCAGTTATGGAATCTCTTGAACTTGAAATTAGAATTTACATCACAAGTTAATGTTGAATGTTTGCCTGTTACTCACTTTGGATTCCAGGTGTGTATACCTTCCAATGTGACCTAACTGAAATCAATATCACAACATTTTATAGATAATTTTTTAATGAGGTGGGGTATAGTTAGTTAACCATATAAACATCTTTGAATGATTATATTAAATTAGTGTACTGTTATTTTGCATCATAAAATATCTATCTATAAATGCCTAACTAACCTTTGCTTACTAATAAAATATATTTTTTAGGAACCTTGTGATGATCCAAGAGCATTTTGTTACCTATGGGTTGTTTTCTCTATAATAGATAGGTTTGAAGAGGAAGAGTTTCCATTAGCCGTTATGTATTCATTAACATATCATGGGAAAAGGATGTTATCAGATACTAAGTGCCTTTATCAGGTATTATTTTCACATTTAATTAATTTATGTTTTTAATATATTATCTATGAAGATTCAAAATTATGTTTCCTATACTTCTTTATGATTGCTATATAATTACAAGGTCTTGACTTACATCTTAATTTTTAAATAAATGTAACATCAGGATTTTTCGTCGGCGACAATAAGGTTTCAAGTAGAACTGAGTGCCTCAGAAGATGTTAACTACATATTAGGAGGAAGATGTGTTTCATGTCATACATACTCCATCAGTTCTCCTCTTGGTGATGAAGGTGAAGACAGTAAGTAGAATTAATAGCAATGTTTGCATATTATACTGTAAATATTATTGTACAAGTTGCAAGATTGTGTTGTTGGTAAGGTAACCACCATAGCATATTTTGCGGCTGCCAAACAGTAATGACTTTCAGTAAAAATAGTATCAAAACTAGAAATCACTAGGAGAGGCAAATTTAATATCTTAATTCTCAAGAAAAGTGCTTGGTGTATCGTAGTTTAACTTATTAATGCGAAATTATTATTGGCGTGACCTAACATTAGGTAATTGCTTTGTATGACATTACACTTGTATTAAAAAAACTATGTTAACACCTCATGTTACTATTAGGTCTCTTTAAACAGATACTTTGTGGTCAAATTTAGAACATCATTTTGGTCTTTAGCTATCCTTTCTATCCAATGGTATAGCTTAATCTGCTTCTTTTCCCGAAATGTCATAAAAAACAATCTTTGTAGTTTTAAGTACCTCTATGTGGTTTGTTACAGATTTCTATATACAACTCATTTATGGTTTTAAATCTTACCTGTAACAGTGCAGTGAGAATCATGTTTTCAGGTATGCTAAATATTTGCCAATTGGTCTGGGAATGTTGGGGTGAACAATCTAATACTGCAGCTCAGTATGGCATGCTGTTATTTGACTTGGATCAATGGTATAAGGACCAAATGCCAGGTAATTCTTTAAAACAGTATAACATATAATTTTCGCGGTCGTGCACACTATACAAAGTGTACAAATTTAATACTCACTGATCTGAAGCTACAAGAGAAGAAAAACATCATAGTAAGGAAACAGAAATGTTCAAAGATGACAGATTATGTGGTTATGTGACATCCACCAACCAGTGCCTTGTATTTATTTATACAGACTCTGATTCTATTCCTATAAAAGAAGTCATTGTAGTGGGTTCATTGAGTTGTTTATTTAATTGCATAATAAACATATTACCGAGATTTGCACAGTCGAAAAATAAGTATCTATCAACCTTGGACATTTGAATATTTTTATCCATTTTACTTTAAGTTAATGCAATCATATTTTTTAATGTTATAGATTGTATTCAAAATTTTTTTGAGTAACAAGGTTTTAAACTGCTGATTCTTATAGTAATCGGTAATTTAACTTAATTTAAATCCTGTAAATATGATAAACGATTTCAGCGACGTACCGGCTGGAGAGTAACGCGTTCATGAGTGTAACTTGGCTCGCAGCTCTCGGCTCAGATCACTTGTCATTAGATGCGCGTCTTCAAGAGACATCTGTTGCACCCTACTCACACGCTACACGCCTCGAAGAACACTTCTTCCCTAACTCCTTGCAGTACAGTGAGTATGACTTCACAACACCTTGTAAAAATCATATCCAGAATTTTATTTTTTCTTATAATTAATCAATTTATTTTATCCAACAGACTGTATATGTTTGAACACATCTGAAGCAAATATACTAGGAACTGTTGGTGTACAAAGACAGATCATAAACTCAATAGATGATGCAGGCCCCACTGCTCTGCTCTCTCCTGCCAGATTATATAATGCATGTGTTACAGCTGGTCTGACACCCTTGTATGTGGACACTTATACTCACTCATTTGGTAGAACTGTGACCCAGGTCAGTGCTTAAAATATTGTTGACACGTTTTATTTGTGAGAAATATTGTATATTGAAATTAACCAGACAACACAAGTACATATATATTAACACATTTTCGATTGTGATAGCAAGATGCTAGTTGCCGCTCGCTGCTTTTCCTTGGTCTTCGACCAAATTATAGGTGCTCTTGCCCCAACATGTCAGACAGCCTTCTTCTTTCGCTAAAACATAGTAATGATGTTATATTTCTGTTCCATTTGTCTGGGTAGGTGGTACAGCATATATTATGCTTACTGTTTCAATTTAAAAGGTATAAGATGTAGCTGGTAAAATAGCTAAAGTAAAAAGACTTAAAATATTGTTACAAAGAGACATGCATCTATTTCCTACCATTAACTGAGCATTTTGATTGTCTTATTGCTCCGAAGATTAAAGAATTAAAAATGTGCTTTTGTGTTTTATCCTGTGAATATTTAATCAAAGATAGTATTGAATTGATTATTTTATGCAGCATTTCTATCAGTTATTTTAGGAATCTATTTGTTTTAGGAAGAGCAACGCAGGTTTTTATTATCAGTAGCCCTGGAGGCACGCCTGTCTCGTTTCCTGAAGCGTTGTGCTCATGATTGGGCCACTGGTACACACAGTGGCTTAGGATGTACGCTGGGCTTTCTTGTAAGTATTAACTTTTATATGAAACCAAAACATCTAAATACAACAAACATGTTAAAAACATCGTAAATGTAAAAGAAAACCATTTGCAAAATAGTTATATTCTGCTTGCTCATGTAGAAGACAGGTTATAACATCTCTGCTACCACATTTTTCAATGTGCGATTGTTCCCTCGGTTTGGTGAGATCAAAGTAGTTAATTTATTTTTTCTTTTATTATACTTTGTACAACTTTGGCATTCACCCAATGTTAGGTTTAAGTGTATGTTTGGTGTAATGTGTAACTACATATAAGTAATTATGTCTATAACTCTGCAGATTTTTTATTTTTAAAACAATGAGTGACATCTCTTTCATAGATATGTGGTACTGGTTACAATATCTATCATCTTCTCACCACATTCACGGCTACGTCATACTACACAAAAGCAGCGAAATTTAGAGACACCAGTAACTTTAGTACTCCACCATCCATCTAGTTACTTATAAATATTAACTTATTATATTTCACTCACACCCTTTAGGTGGACTGGAGTTGGAAACGTGCTATAGAATTAAAGGAAAATGCAAAGGAATTGGCTGCACCATTATTCACTTCATCCACATTGCCTGATAAGTATGTTACACTCCTTATATAGACTTTATTAAAGTAATATTCATATTAATATAAATCAAAGAGATTGCTTTACTTGATAAGAGAGTTTTGGGGGTCGATTGAAGGTTTTTTTTTGGCAATGTTTTTATAAACAACATTTCTGGCATAACTGTTATTGTTATTTATTATTGATTTGCAGAAATATCGTCAGGTGTTTGGAACATTGTGTACAGCAGTTGTCACAACTGACTGGACTACTAGATGCCGTACTTACAAAGTGTTGCAACCTTGTTGTACCTGATGGTAAGTCACTTTTATGCGTAAAATTTATATACATTAATAAATTATATATTTAT
>DWHU01001661.1:0-11763 GCA_018247975.1 Parides photinus | reverse complement strand
TCGGTGCGCGCCGGATTCGATCCCGCGACCTCCGAATCGGAGGCCGAGGTCCCAAACCACTAGGCTATCACGGCTTACCTACATTATGGATTTATAAATACTAGGTTAGGGTGCTAGGTGTACGTACCGCTCGTTTTATTGCTTCATGAAATGAAGAAATTATTTTACCATTTTTTTAAATTTTGAAAGTGTATCAAGCGAGTGATTCGTGCATAGGAATTAAATGAAACTACTAATATCTCAGTCATCATTTTAATATAATTCATCATTTACTTACAAAACTCTCGGTGGACATGTATTAGCTCGTTACTTCGTGGCGCAAGCGGTGCGCAATTAGTTTGCGTCGTACTACAAATCGAATGCTGAATGAGACTGTTTGCAAATGGTTCAACGAAGGCAATAAATTATACTTGTGCTGGGTTCGGATTTCAGGATTCTTCAAAGAGGTATAATTAGGCCGTCCAAGATCCTTACCGACTAAAATTTTTGTACAGGTCCCATTAAACGAAATAAATATAAGTTTCCATGCTTTTAATTAAGGTATAATAAATGTAATATATAGAAATTTATAAAATATGACAGAGACAGTAGTATATGAAATGGTTATATTCCATTTACTGTTCACTACACATTTTTTAAAAAACTTTTTATTTTCTTTATTTTTACATCTAGTATATTCACAACTTTATATTTTCCATAATCAGGAAACTTTCTATGTACGCTATGGTGCTTTCTATAGCTATCGCATATCAATAATGAGCAAAAATTACTTTTACCCGTGACTCCGTCTGCGCCGTAGCTAGTGAAATAACAGTCGTAACGATACTTAAAAAAAGTGTTTCAAAGAGTCAAGCACGATGAGACATAAAATTATAATAAACTAACACCACATTGTTATAGTGGTATCACCATTAATAAAAAAAATGTTATAAAGAACGAGGCGTATCATTACACCACGATGGAAGTAATGATTACCAATTAATTGCAATAATAATTTCTATCACTTGAACCTTTTGCAAACAGATTATAAATAAATAAAACAGTTTTGGCAATATGAATATAAACAAGATCGAAACATCCAGACAGACTACTCCGCGATGGGCGAGCGTAGTACGTATAATAAGGTGCGCGTAGTGTTAAAATTTTACTTTAACAATGTTTGATGATTGAGATTATAAATAAATATCTTTAGCATCTTTACTTCATCCGTACGTTATATAAATGATTCCCTCACAATATTCAACAATGTTATTTGTATACAATACCGTCATAGTAAATTCCTTCCGGAGGTCATTCATATTCAATTTTCTTTATTTCAATCTTAAAACATAATAACACTTTTGGTTTCTTTACATAAAGCTATAACAACAGTTAACGTTTCTCAATAACTTTCTGAATAATATTTAATATTTTTTTTACATAATCATGTTCATACACTAGTACTTACAAACGAAATCTACATTCCTTATAAATTCATAATAAAGTACAAGAGGTGTTATAAAAGAAATATTTGTTTACATAGCATCTTTATCACATAATACATATATCTACGCCTACATCCTAACATTTCCATTTCCTCTATAACGTCACGCTTAAAGTTAAATTATGCGAATTTATTGACACAAAAATATCTATGACAAAAATATATTATCTTCACAATATCTGATAGAGACCAGTGAATGCGGACCCTAACACTTGTAGGCACATAACGCTTCACGTGTTATCTGGTGCGTGCGATCAATTGACTGCGTAGCCTTTACACATTTATATATTAGCTACTAAATATTTATATACATCGGTAAGTTGTTCATATAACTCATAACAATGGCACATAATGCATACAGTACGCTAATCCACATAGTTTTTTTACTATGGGGAAAACGAAAGTAAATCCACCACTGCGTGAGCAAAGTTAGTTACGTGGGACTCTTAGCAGATAAAACTCCAGCGGCGCCCCATTTAAAGTCTTTGGTCGAAACTGCGCAATAAGACCACTTCACCAGTCTCCCGACAGGAGCTAGCACTCTCCTCGGCGTATATCTTGTCAATCGTTTTGATTTTTGAAGCCTTTTGAGTTATAAAATGAAAAGGCAGAAAGCAGTAATAAACAAAATTAGCTCGTTTATTAATGTGCAGTTAGGAATAATAAGGGGCATTCCTTAGTTCAATCACAGTAAGGATAATCTTCCAATTTTCAATGGCCCCACCAGCTCAAAGATCATAGCGAAATAACGTAGTGGTAACCTTTATTCGGTCCCTAGTTCAATTACGTAGCCAAGTCTCGAATATTGGTTGGTGCCAGAATTTTTTCAAACTAATGATGCTATCTAAATTCATTTTGTAAATCTGCCACCATAACATAATTACTGTACTCTGGATATTTAATGTATGAAAGCCACAACATTCTGGAGGGGCAAATTTCCATCCATTGTCTCATAGCTACCAGCAACAAAGCGTTATCCAATAAGGTTAAAATAAATATATATTTTCTAAATGGTTTGAATTATAAAAATTATCATAATAAGTACATAAAATAAATATTACAATTTTGCGAGATAGTCTTTTTGTGTATGTACAGTAATCGTGCAAAATTCAGCAACTTAAAGTTAACTTTAGAATCATAATTTTGCGGGAGCAATGACCAAGTTTAAGAAAAAGAATATTTATTACACGATTTCTATAATATTTACGGTTTATTGTCATTAACTCATACAATAAATTACATAAGGTTATTTTTATTAAGAAGTTTGTTTTACCTTCTTACTATTTCTGCAGTTGGATCTCAGGACCTTATCTCAAAAGTATAGTCAAGACCAATTAATTATCACGCTGGCCAAGTGCGGGTTGGAGGATGACTTATATTCACGAAAGCAGTTTTGGTTTATTTATAATCTTTTAACGAAAGCCCACACAGGCTCAATGTGAATCGCACCTCGTCGAGAAATTCAGCGTGTTCCACAATCTCACAAACTCAATCGTCACAGCTTTATTGAAAAATAATTAATTCAAAGTGCCTAAAAAAAAATGTCAACAAACCGGTTGAATGTATTAAGTTCTTCTTAAAGTTAACCTGACCAGCTTGGTTGCTCTCAATTAGTTTTACCGAAACTATAAACATACAAACACTCAGATTTACATTATTATTACACACGATAAATCGACAAAATTGAAAAATACAAATACGAATTACTTATAAGGGATTGCTTATTTATTTTTTTGGCTTAAATATAATTATTTGCTAAATTGACTATAATGTAATCGCGAATACTATTTTAATACTTTACAAAAACACACGCCAATAATATTTTATAATAAATGGACGCGTATAAAATACATTTCCCTAGTTAATTTGTTGTTTTAAGTTTTGGGACCTACGGTGCATTTAGCAACCCCTTGGAATCGTATCATATGGCACACTAATATTTTTTATTATTTAGCTTGTATTTTTATCAAAATTACACGAGAAACTGTTTACCGACAAATCATAGTTCTCGATCGCAGATTTGAAGAAATTAGTTCTTGTGTGCAATTATGTTTTTTTTTAAATGTACATTGTTTCCATCAAAAGCAAAAACTTATAATAATATAATCGTTTGCTATAACGATAATAAATAACGAAATACATATTTTATATCTATCATTATATATATATAGCTCAATTCATGTTTACACTATTGGGACTATGCTTTGTCTCACGAAGACAGTCAAAGGTCAAGTCACTTTTCCACCCTCACAAAGTGGGGGCTGGTGGATGTCGTGCGAATAATTGAAATGTAATTGTTATTCATAAATAACTCATAAAAGTATAAATAAACGTATATTTACGTTAAATAAACCTTAACTTTCGATGACATAGTTGAATATCTACAGTTGATCATTTACCTGAGCACCTATTACCCATTCATCGAAGAATAACTAAAACATGTAAAATAACATTTGTACTTCTTTCCTGTTCTAGAATTTACGTGACCATTTTTTTAACTTATTTTAGAAGACAAATTGAGCATTTTTATTCTATGAGTAAACTTCTTTGATATCGTAAATTCTAGGAAAAGGTGTTAATCTGCTTTGTGTCTATTTATCGCCAATAATAATACGTGTTGATTCAATAATCCAAATTGATCTTAACTATTTCTTAAAATTTTTTCAGGTTGCCAATCAACAAGATTATTTCTTTTTAAATCTACAATTGCTTTCACAATGGCTTGATGTTAACTCTTTAAAGTTACGTTAACGTACGTTTATTACATGAACATTTCTTCGTCAAAACAGCACAAGAAAGTCCAGAATTCAAAGACTAATAAATGGTTCAGTTTACCTTTCATCTTATTTCGTAAGCACGACCGGAAGCTACATAATGTTTAATAATTTAAAAGTGGTAGCAATCGACCGCCCCTAAACTTTAAAATCAGTTCTGTAACATTAAGTATCCTTTTTATGTGTCTCAATCAGCCTAACGCTGATCAAATTCAGCGTTTATTATGTGAATGTGGTCGTCAAAAACTAACCTTTCTCACAAAAACGTCAATCAATTATAAAAACAAAGCAGTTTCATCAGAAACTATTGACAGATTCTACTCCCTGTTTTTCCTTCAGAGTAGATTTTTAACTCAATTGTATACAGGGTTTTCTTAAAGGATCTAAGACTGAGAAAAGATATGAAATTATCAAAATAAGGAAGAAAATATAGATTATCATTGAGTCGAGGTCACAAATAATTTAAAGAAAAATTAAATAATTTTGCATAATGTAATAACCTTGTTATTGCTTAATTAACGTGTTACGTGTTACTTTACTTTTCCGTTACCGTTACTGACTTTGGTAACAAATGTGTAAACTTAGCTTAGAAATCATAGAGATCAAATAATATAATTTCGCAGTAACAGAAAAAACAAGTAGTTGATTTTGTCCACATTCATTCGTTTCACATAAGCCTTGGGCTAACTGATTGCAAAAATAAATATTTAATTTGTAATATTATCATGTGTAGCGACCGGCTTCCAATGGCCATCGTCCCATCGACCATTTGTATCTATAAACCAGAGAACTTTATTGGTTTATAGTATTTAACACTGATAACGATAAAGTCATATTAATGGAGATCTTTTAAAGTTTGTATTGTCTAGACTGTGACCAAAAAATACATGATAGTATTTTAAATACCGGTCTTAAGTATTTTAACGCTTGAATGATATTTTATTGACACTAATGCGTTATACTATTTCGATTTATTCTATCGTCCAAAAAATTATCTACATGTAACTTATTCTAAGAAATGATCCGTTTCATAGACAACCGAATTAAAATTTATACATTAACAGCTATGGCGCGAAAAAAATTTAATGACTCCAATGAGGATGAGTATATTTATGTATTGCGACTAGTTTTAATAAAGCGAAGCCAGGCGCCATCCATGTATGTTGTGTCTGTGGTTTTACCTTTTTTTTTTAATTCTGAATAATATTCATTTCATACAAATTTCACTTATTTTGTTAATAAGCTAAACAATCATAGCACATAGAATTTACTTCAAATAGTCTTAGAGTACGCTTTCCCGCTGGGGTTGTTCTTCTGGCGGACTCGGCGGGTCGGAGGGAGAGGCGGCAGTACGCGTGATAGCAGGCGCACGGCCGATATGTGCTCCCATAGTTATAGGTGTGTCGTCCGGATCCTCTTCCTCGCCTTCTTCGAGGTCTTCGTCTATTGGTGTCAAGACATCTAACGGCTGTTGAATTTCTTCTTGTTTCCTGAAAGTTTATAAAAAAATTTGCTATATTCCGATTAAACAATGACCGTAGTTTAAACTCTTGAGAAGAGACAATTGGGGCCAAATTATTGATTTAATCGTTTTGAAAAATTACTACACATTTCTTTATATACAAAGGGTTGTATGTATGTAAGAGATATAAATGTGAAGTACAATAATGAGTTTTTTTAGGTTTAGTACTTTTATATCCTAATGTTTGTATGAAGTACTAATTAATAACTTATACTCTTATACTCGACATTGTAGTAAATGAGGTTTACTACAGTACCTGCGGAACATAGGGGCCGCAAATGAAGTAAGCGTTGAAGCCAAAAAGAACGCAGCGGCCATATAGAAAGAGGCGTCATAGTTCTTCGTGGCGTCATATACGGCGCCAGCGAGAGGGGATCCAATTATAGCGGCGGCACCACGGAACAGTATGAGCAGTCCGAAGGCGTTTGTTAACTTATCCAACCCGAGGAGATCAACGAGGATGATTGACGTCAATGAAATGTATCCCGCTGAAAATAATTGGTATGATTAGTTAATATCACTCTAACTGCCGGTGTGTGTGTATTCGTGGTTTGTGATACAATTATTTCCAAATTCACTTGTCTGTCTAAATTATATTGAAAAACATACACTTCGACGTCTTGTTGTCCCCGTTTTAGCGTTATTTAAATATTTAATATAATTCAGCAACTAGTCCGCTGTAGTTAAAGAATATTGAACAATGATTTACTTACGATGTATAAAATTGGTTTATTTAAAATAAATCACGAATTATCTTATTTCGGTGAAATTTATTTGTTATTGTGTACTTACAAATGGCTATACCAAATGCGATGGCCACGGCTACGTAGGAGCCGTACGAGGCACAGAAGGGAGTAAGAGCAACGGATATCTGTAATACAAATGCGTAAGATTTTAAAATCCCATGTGGAGACCTTTAAATTTTGTTTAAAATCAAGTATGCCTAAAATCGGCCCTGAACCTAATATACTAATAAGATATGCATAATAAAAATTACACTGGAATAGAATGGAGGACTGAAGAAAAAAGAAGAAATGAAAGCATGGGAAAAAAATTATAAATGACAAAATATATATATACTTGTAAATTAATATAATAAAAGAAATATGGAGACCACAATATTACCTAATATTATTTATGATATATAAAACAATGTTGGGTTTAAAGTAATATTAATTAAACTTTTTTTGCAAAAATATATCAACTAAAGGGCATTACAGTAAAATTGGCTTATTAGTGTGAATCACATATTACGTTAAAATAAGTTAAGGATAAATATATCGGAAAACTATCCCATTAAAGATTAATTTTATAACAAATTACGTTTTTATACTCACAGTAGCAATAACGAGGCATATGTTGTTTAGTAGGAGCGAGTCGACGCGCGGCAGATCCGCCACAGCTCCACACGCGATACGACCGATTGTATTAGTTATGCCTATTATAGACAGCAGAAACGAAGCTTGCGAAGGCTCTACACCCTGTAATATATTTAATTATTATATAACAGTATGAATAAAGTATAACACAAGAAAGTAAACCAGTATCTTATATTTTTTTAAGGGCTCCTGGCACTTGCTTTGTAATGCCTAAAAGGAGACTCAAAAATCTGTTCACAGATTTATAATGTAAGTTAAAAACAAAAGATTTAGATTTTTTTGATCTTATCGGCCGAGGGCTTTTCCACGATGTCTAAAAAGCTATTAATTATTTTAGAAATTACCAGCATACCTTCAGTGATAAATAGGCACGGCAAGATGTTTTTATTCATAATGGGGTATCACGACTTGCAAAAAACTGATTGATGAGAGATCTTTGGTGGAAGCCCAAGAGAGGAGAAGAGGAAGATAGACTATCGGTTGTTATATATTGTAATGCGACGCAACTTCACTCGTGGCTTGTGGAATATATTCCAAGACGCTTGTGTCCAGCAATGGATATTCATCAGTTGCAATGATAATGATGACCCCAATTTCAAACTTAATTAAGACTACGGCAAACGCCATAAGCGGCCTTTTATGATAGGTATAATCCAAATAGTAGTGTTACGTTAAAATGTGTTAAATCAAATAGTACTCACATTCAAGCAAGCGGCATCAACAATGTACACAAAGGGTACGTAGAGACCTGCCATTCCGAAAACGTTGGATACGCCTATAAGCATAAATGCTGGGTCCCGGAGTAGACTCACGTCCAACATTGAAGACAGCGCCGATTTGAATGATTCAGGTAGTGAAAGACATGGGCACAAGTCATATTCTGAAAGCAGAAAAACAGTGACATAAACACTAACTCCAAGTACACATCATCATAATTCACAATGAGGCCTACGATGATGGAATAATGGAAAATACGCTGTTACGGTGGTACAGTATAAAAGTAGCAGACAGTCAGCTACTGCTTTCAGTAGTACAGGAGAATATTCTGGACCGCCATGCTTTACTATCCACGTCGTTATTGTCACTACACACATTATGAATATGATTATGTGTTAGCCTGTTGTAGATAAAATGATAGGGAATTTATGTGCGATTTTTAATTAAGTTTGGTTCGTTATATTTCGTATTGCATCGAACTTACGTTCCTGTCTCTCCAAATCGCCGGTCTGTCTGCTTTGCGGTAGGCTAAGGACAGAATTCCTGTAGCCTTGTAACGATTTTTGACTTTGATACTGTGGCAAGTTAAGTACGGAGCCGGAGTAAAATATGTCTTTACGCGACATCGGGCGTACCATACGAGAAGGCTCCTTAACGGCCGCTACGGACAGCTTTGAGTTGTACACTCCGCTTTCCGTGTCTCCCTGCAAGTTGATTCGTATTACTTAATAAAAAAATATATATTCCATAAAATAAATTTATTTAAAAAAAATATTTATCAAGAAGTTCAGTAAGGAATTACGTACATCAGGTGCATTTCGTTGTTGGCTGGTTACTGATGTTTTCGAAATGGCTTTAATAGCCGCTAGGGACGGTTTAAATCTGTAAAAAAGGGAGGAAATAAAACTTAATTTTTAGCTTATTTCAACTATGGACAATATTTAAAAATAAAATTAATCCATATATATTTAAGCTACAAACACAAACAAATTTTAGTTTTGTAAAGATTTTATCTAAAAACTTAAGGTTTTTGCGTGAGGGAATATAAAAGTACTCACAAAGATATAGTTACTAACATTTCTTTTTAAATTATAGTTATTATTATCTAAGTGTACAATCTTTTATATCTGATTGCTGAATTAAGATATATTATATCATTAGACGAAACCCGCCGTGGCGCATTGGTTTACCGCAATTTATGAAAACCGGAGGTACGCGACCACAAGGCCACATAGCGAGGAGTTTAATTAAAAGGGGTGTTTTGAACATGCTTGTCTTCCTACTATACTTATATGGTGAATCTGCCAAAATAAAGACATTGCTGTATTACGGCTGATAAGGTGGGAAAGTGGAGTATTCTTGGCTTATACACTTCCGCATCCTCGATATATAAAATAATAGTAGACAAAGGTTTTATTACTAGAGCTTACAACACCACATGTATCCCCTCCACCTTGCGGCGTTATACAAGATAAATCGTTACCTATCGTTGTCTGACCTGTCGCCGGTACTTTGCTTTCTCTGACGATCGAAGAATGGCACAGAACCATTTTTAGGAAGCCCCGGTGCCTGAGAGCTGAATGCCGGCGACGACACGTTGCGGGACATCGGCTGGACAGCCACGGCTGAACCGTTTTCATTCTGGAATTTAATAAAAATAAAAAGTCCGTGCAATGGTTTTTGTTGTGGTAGTGTTAAGTACGAGTATAAACCAAGCAGCAGAAACAGTCTGACGCATCACAATAATGCGCAAACAATACTGTATTCCAATTTTAGTTAATGAAGTTACTAAAGTAACCTAACAACGATGTCCAAAAGCAAAGAGAAAGAGGCAAAAAAGTAAGTTTTGTACCTTCTTCTTTTCACTACTTTCTACGTCAATAACTCTGGCTTCTGTTATGGTGGGCAGAGTGGGCACGGTAGGCACGCCGGGCATGTTGGGAATGGTAGGTACTCGCGCCAGCGCCTCCAAATTAAGTGACGAGTGGACACCAGGATCGATGTTTAATGGCGCCTGGAACAGTTATTATGAACTATAATTATGAATCTTAATGATGATATTTTACATTAAGGACAATAGTTTGCATAAATATGTAAATCTAACTTCTTTTCGTAGCACGGTAACTAAACTTTTTGGAAACCGCTAAATTGGCTACTTGCCTTATACTGTTAATCTGCCACCGTGACATAGTTATGTTTTAACTGTCCTAAATATGAGAGGTTGAGTGTCCTGGGAGAACACATTCAACCTTCCACGGCCACATTATTACTTAATAACATATAAAATTGAAGTTAAGTGTGAAATATACAAATAGGTTCGGGCTTCGGGTCAAACATTTTTTGATCGACTTGCCAAAACATAGCAAGACATAACTTTTGCAGAAACCGGTACGTATTATTATAAAATTCAATCATAAGTGTTATAACGCTTCGTATAAGTAATACTTATGTCATAAAGATTAATATACCTGCGAAAGAAAATACAAAACCGAACTCAACATTCTCAAAGAGTTGAACCGATTTTTTTAGAATTATGACTAAGATCTTTCGACCTACCTACTTGGCACAGACAGAAAACTAACACCGATATACAGTTTAAAAACAAACTTTACCTTCAACCTTTTTTCCATAGTACCATCAGGTAACTGCACCACGAAGTATGAACCACCTATTGAGCCTCTTTCCATTTGTAGTCTTTTCTCTTCCGCCATTCGTTGTAATAAAGGTTTCTCTCCAGACGTCTGTAAAATATTGAAACTAATTTTATCAGGTGATATATTATGTCAGCTGCAAGAAACGTAGAAAGGTCAACATAGAGTATGTAGCAGTAGCGCCATATCTTCCAGGCTTTCTTGGGTTATTAACGTTTGATAAATTTTATAAAACATTGTTATTTTTGAAAATACACCCGAAAAACGTAGAATTCTAAGCTAAAGCCAGCAAAATGTAAAATTTTAAATCGTGTCGTAGTGGCTAAACACCGCGAGCTCTTATTATATTGCTAGACTATATGTGACAGAACTCGACTTCAGCCTTTTTATCATTCAATATCATTCTAATTTCAGATAAAGTCTTAGCCCACTGTCATTACAAATAATTGTTCTAACTATTCATTAACAAATTTGTATCTTTTTGTCTCGCTGTAAGCTTTTAGAATCATAAAAGCTGATCAAGACGTTTTGTTTGATCGTGAGTGTTCTTCGTTATAATTCAAAGAATGTCTATTCAGCCGTCTGAAGGTTGTCAGCTATTTTAGTTTTATTTTTTAGACCTGTTTTTATTGTTTTGTTTAGTCAACCTTTAGTTAGTTTAGTTAACCTTTTGGTCTTTTTAAATATTTTTACTTATTCTAGCTATGTATAAGATAAAATTTTTTATATTTGTCTAATACCACGTAGTGCTAATTTTATAACATATCAAATATACAACATTTCATTGTATTTAATTTCCTATCATATCATTGCAGGTTAAAAAGAATTGCGAATGTATCGAATTTTCTTCCTGTTTAATGACTGGATGCTGCGGATTATAAGTATGATAATAATAAATTTTCCTTGTCTTACAAGAGGATTGATGATTCCTAGGTTTCGGTTTATGTTAGGACTCTTATGTAACCAAAAGTAAAATAGTATTTACTGGTCCCACGTGATGCCAAAATCTTGAGTACTTCAAAACTGGCTAAACTTATAAATCACGAACATGGTACCAATACGGATTATACTTCTCATTGCTTGTACAGTTTAACTTTGTGTACTACTGACTAGCGTATTAAGACACTTTACATTATTATGCTTACCTTCGGGTATACTAGAGGCCTCATTAGGGCACCAAATACAGCACAGTTTAATATAAGACCAGCAAGTAAGAGATTCGCATTCTGCCAAGAAC
>DWHU01001660.1:0-11764 GCA_018247975.1 Parides photinus | reverse complement strand
ACTGTTGATGAAAAATTATAACAAAGTTAAGTTAATTCTTACAGTTTTATATTGATCATATAACATTACTAGTGAATAAGTAAAACGCTACCAGACTAATAAATCTGTGTTAAAAGTAGAATAGATCGGTTTTTCAAACTTTATTAAGATTGCAGGTAATGCTTGGAGCCAAAGTCAGTCAAAGAATATTCAAAGGAGAAACAGATTTAAACAGAAAACAAGATCGAGACGCATAGGAAGAGTCGCGAAATGACATTTGCTTTTTGCGATTTATCCAAGGCCTTAGAATGTGTAGATTATGAAAAAGCTCTAAATAAATTTAGGTTTTATGTTATAAAAAGCACATCTCCGAATATCATCTCTCTGTATCTTAGTCAAAGGGTTAAGATTATTGCTGTTAACCTTGTCGAATATTCCAGATCTCTAATATAAATGAGCGTTTCTCAAGGTTCTATTCTAGGTCCATTCATATTTTAGATTTATATTAATGACCTACCGTCCGTTACCAAAAATTCCTGTTATATTAAACTTTTTGTAGATGATTTATCCTTAGTATTTAAAGTTAATAGAAATGAGTTTAATTATGACGATAGTAACTAAAACATTCAAAAAAGGTTTACTCCAGATTTATTTTTAAATGCCAAAAAAAATGTTTATATCTAAGTTACATTACAATATATAAGAATATTTTATTACTAAGCAATGGGCTCATCACTGTTAAAGATTCAATAGTATTTTTGGGATTAAAGTTAGACTTAAGGCTGCAGTGGAATTCCCGTTAGTTAACTCTTGCGAGAAGGTTGAGCTCAGCGGCTTAAGAAGTTAGGAAAGTCAAACAACTGACTGATATTGATACTGCCAGGGCAGTTTCTTTAAGCTGTTTTCACAGTTTGTCTTATAATATTCTGCTATAAGTATGCAGTGAGTAAAGCTGAGAATATTCAATCTACATTTTTATACTTCAGAAAAAAAAAGTTCACGCAGTTTACGATCTTGGAGGTCGTGATTCTTTTAGGCACGTTTTAATAAAACGGGCATACCAAAATTTATGTATGTATATCTAATTATGTACACCATGCATTATGTACATCCTTTAAAAAGTAAATGGGTATGCTGAACACAGTGACATATACGGTAGAAATACCACAAATAAAAACAAATTTGCGGCGGTTTGTTTTCGCCTGCACGGTTGATGGAACCTTTATTGGACTCTGTGTGTATATCTATAATACGATCAAACAAACCGTTTTAAATTTGCCACTTAACTAATTAAAAGTATTTTTATTAAAAATTGTTCTATAGCGTCGACGAATACATGAATGGGTATTTTAGAAATAAACAATTGGGTGCTTGATTTTGACGTTCTATAACTGATCGGATGTTTCTACATTCAATAAAATTTGACTTTGATTATGTCTAATGACATAATTTCATAAAGTTAATAAACATTTTATTTAACATTTATAATTAATAGACGTGTCTAGAAAGTAAGCCACAGAAGCACACATTTAAGCCGAAATGAGTAATAAAGAAAGTAAGAAAGAAATGAGTAATGACATGTCGGTCACATGCACAGCATTTTTTGCCACAGACAAAACGAGGGTAATATTTAGGTTAGCAAATTTAGGTTTCAGGAATGCTTAATGAGGCTGCATAGTACAAAGGCCTCTTACATATAACATAGAAAATATACTAATGAAGTGTATAATATAAAAATTATTCGCTAAATGTGTTTCTAAGCGTATATCTTGACAGTTGAACCGATTTCGCTAATTATTTTTTTATAATATTTCTTGAAGTACAAGGATGGTTCTCATGGAGAGAGAAATTAAAAAAAATATCCTGAAAAGGTCTAAAAGCAACTATTTTCTTTATTCCCATACAAAAGTTGAGTAATAATTAATACTTAAAGTCAATTTGTACTTTAATACCACAGTCTAAAGTTTAAGTGTTAGTGGCTGACCCGGTGTACCGAATAGCAGAAAAAGTATTAAAAAAAAAATTAAAGAATCGACTGTTAGGCGGTATGAAGTTCACTGGAGCAGCTAGTTGTTAATAATTTTGCACGAGTTGTATACGATAAAAATGTTTTTTTCTAGAAAAGCCGCAAAGTTAAAAATACTTTCTCACATTTAAGTTACGCTGCGAATAAAACACCCATATTTCTAAAGCTTGCATACGACTTGCAGCTTGAAAAATGTTTTTCTTACATCGTTGCGATATTTAAATTCATTTCTGTAGTTCTCTTACTATACACAATTTATGCAACAGATACGTTGCTGTTTAAGGATATATATTTATTTATATTACAAGCATTATCTTTTTATATCTGTGTAGTTGTTGATTGTAGAGTATACCCAAAGTTATAACTAAAACATTTTCAATAAAAGTATAACAGTGCGTTAAGTTTCTTGTCCTCGCAATGATAGAGTATCCTTTGCAGGATTTCCTCTTGGTAATAAAAGCTTCTTCTTCCAAGTATTCTTCTATAGTAAAGTCAATTGCAATTGAAAGCTAAGGTTACAAAGAAACGAAGTATATCTCAAGTATTTTAATTATGTTTTTATGTGCTGTTGTTTAAATATTATTTGTACACAAATCTGATATAGAAAAGTGTCCGTTTTTTTGAAGAAAGTAATTACTAACAGCAAGCTTAACGGGAATCGAAGCCTCCCCTTTAGAAGCTATACGAAAAGTTTACAAACTAGTTATTTACATCTACATACTGATAAAACTTTATTGTATTGATACATGAATTTAAATAATATAAAAGTTAAATATAATTTCATACATTTTTTAAAAATTTTAAAGCCTTAGCTTTGTACTTTCATTACGTATAAAAAACCGTATATAACGGCAGCAAATGAATACGAATGTATGATGTTTTGAAAAAGAAATCTTTTTAATAACAAGTGCTCTCGAGCACTTGATCACTCTGTTTATATGCTAAATTCTATAGCTGTACGATTTTGAAGTCTGGATTCGTTATAAATGGTGCCGAGGGTTGCATTTTTAAAAACTGTTTTATTTCGTGACTTATAAGAGTAGTTAGGTTATAAAAAATGGATATACTGGTGATGAAAAATTCTACATGGCCATTTATTTGTTTGTACAATAATCAAGAGGACATTTAATATGAAATAAATGGTTTAATAAATATATAAATAGGCAACATTACATTGATTTTATTAACCGTGTACTTTACTTTTAAATACTCTTATTTAGTTATCGTCTGGTAATATAGATTATATTGCATACAAATTTTTTGGTAGAGCGAAAATCACACAATAATTCATTAATGAATTTTTTAAGCTGTCTTCTATTTCTGTTAATAAGAAATTAACAGTTATTATATATTAAACTATTCTTAAATATTTGCTGCATTAGTGAATAAAACTTGTTGGATCCATATAAGGGATTAATTGTGCAATTTTATATCTTAAAGAGAATATTATAACTGAGATTGGATAGTAGATTAGTAGACACAAAAGAGCGGCAACGGATCTCACATTTTCTTATCTGTGATCGAAAAAGATGTGTACGGCCTCTAAGGATTACTTTGGATCAAGTTAGACGTACCTTATGTAAGTACTTCTACTTTTATGTAACGATTTTATGGTTATAATAATTAAATAAAAATTACAATTTTATTGCTGTGTAAACAGGTAAATATTTATATGTCCAGTTCGTCCTCTAAAATTGTATTAAATCAAAGAATACTAAAAAGTGTTTAAAAAGAATATAAGTTGAATTTATTATTGTTAGTAATGTATTTGTCTAGTCTTCTTGACATTTTAGACTGCGAGTTCGGAGAGCAGACATTTCCTGCCTCAAGGGAAGAAACAAACATTGTAAGCAGTAGAATAGAAAAATTACAGACACTATTTATACATATTACAGATATAAATTATGTTTATAAATATGTGTGTGTTGTTATATAACAAAATGATGCTGTACAGTATAAGATAAAGTGTGTTACTTAAAAATTACATTTGTGGAAATATTTGATTATGATACTAGCGAACACGGCGAACTTTGTTCCGCCTAACAGTCAATAAATACACAGATTAAGGATTTCAATAAAAACACAAAATTATACAATATTTTTTTTTATATCAGTACAATACACATTGGAATTTCAGCCCAAACGAATTGTGATTTTTTCGAACGGCGAGGTAAAATTTAGTACTTATTGTCTTATTACCGACGTAGACAAATAATGAAACATAAAAATCATGAAAATCGGTTCAGCCGTTCTCGAGTTATAAGTGTTGTAACTAACACGACTTTCTTTTATGTATAAAGATTAAACGTCGATAGATTTAACACAGCGCCATCTATTGAACATGAACTCAATCCAGTCACCAGATAACGAATTCTGTTGGTATCGTTTGGAAGCAATAAATAATTGTGATTATCAGACATTAAGCAAATAATTAGCAATAAAATAATATTGCAACTATCAATTGAGATGTAAGTTATCCTATCTCTCAAGTTGTATCAAACTGCACGCGGTGTGCGAATTTGATTAAAATCGGTTAAGTAGTTTAGGAGTTCATGGTTGACAAACACTGTGACATGTAATATAGATTATTAAGATGATTCCTCAATTAAATGTGTAAGTTTTATTAAATAGTATAAGCGAAAAAAAAGCTGTATTGAAACACAAAAATCTAAGTGTTTTTCTCTTTAAATATATGCACATTGAATGCGGGTCCCAATTGGTTCGCACAGTCGTAGTACAAATAAAACTCTTTTCAACGATTGCTAACTGCTCCAAGGTGTGAACCTCGCTACGAATTCTATTTGAAACGTAATACTACAATTCTATTCGAGGCTTAATACTTATGCGAGTTATGTGACACGGGGGCGTAAAGGTTTTACGGTTTTATCGTTTGGATGTAATATAGAGCAGTATTAAATGGCGCCTCGAGAGAAATCCATACGAAGCGTATGGATTTCTCTCCTGCGGTACTCGACCGAAGAAACAGTTTGGAAAAAATAAACGTTTTCATTTTACTTACACTAAAGAACAATTCAAATATTCTTAAGTTTAAGTAGGATTAAAAATATTAAACATTTATAAAGTAAAAAGTTGTTGAGTAACATTCGATGTTTTAATGAAAGACTAATTTCTTGTGACAGCTACAAGTCATCTCAATAGTACTGCAAAATATATTTCAGTGATTAAATACATTAAAAGAAGCCGGTTTATATTTAGGATGTGCTTATAATATATATGAGATTTAATATAGAGATGACGGAACCAGTCGCATGTGGCATATTAACTATATGATATCTGTTGAAGAATATTCAATAGAAATAAATATAGATGTTTTCCTGTGTGGGAGACAGTTCGATAATACCTAATAATACTCTATGTAATCAGCTTTTGAAAGGTAATGATAAAAGGAAAAGAGTAGCAATATCTTCGTAACATCGTTTTTATAACAAGAATGGCGAAAATCGCTAATATTTCGTTTTAGGCTCCTTTACGTTTGTAGAGGACAATCTTAAGAGCTTAATGCTGAAGTTACGATAGATTTATTTATTTATACCCTCATATATATGTATACATATTGAAGTGGGTATAAATATTGAAACATAATAATACACATAAGTAATATGTGTTTATGTACGTATAAAACTAGCAATAAAATTTTGAATAAACAGGGTTAATCGTAAAACATTTAAAAATTTAAAGCAGTGAATGAATAGCCCATTTGCTGTTAATTAATCACCGTATCCAAAAATCAGTGGTTTCAGAGATATCATATATTTAGTCATTTTTATAGAAAACCATGTTAATGAGGAAAAAATACAAAAAATTAAAAATATTGTTAAAAATTGGCCAAATCTCAATAAATAATTTAAAAACTGGAATTACGTAATAAAAATAGTTCACCCCTTTTAAGATTTTACTCCTATTTTCGATCAGTCTTTAGAATAAACATTAAAAATTATCTTTGTGAAGAGACATTTAGATGTCTATTAATAAAACTAAAATATTATTAAACATTTTGGATAATGTAAAAGTATTAGAAAGATAAATACTCAAATTATCCCTTTCCCTTCACCGTATTCATGTATTAACTGAGTAAACGTCTGAAAGTTTGTTAGATCTTGTTTGTCGAACTTCGAAATGTTACGCTAGACCTTTTTATTTAGACCGAATATCAAAATCTATGCGTGTTTGATGGCGGAGTTTGATGAATCAATTCGGTTTTATTAGGGTTAGACCGAAACTCATCTCTAATAAGATAGAAACGTATCTATGGTGCCTTGGGGAGTTTACGAGATGCTTTTACGTGTTTTACGTTCTATACAAATGTTCCATTTGTGTATTCCACACCAAGAACTCATACACACATCATAGCAATGGTGTATATCAAATTTTGCAGAAAAGTAATAAGTAATAGAAAGGAATAAAACTTAAAATAAAAATATGAATTAAATCAATACCAAATAATTGTAAATAGTAAATACATAGCAAATAGTACCAAAGAAATATCAAAATCGGGACGAAAAGAAAGTAGATAAATGAGGAAATGTAAAATGGGAAATAACGACGACTAAGTCTGAGAGGCGATGTATGAATGGTATAAATAATGATAGGATATTGATAAAAATAAAGGGTACAGAAGAATGGTATGAAAGATAGGATTTAATGAAAGGAGAAGTGTGTATAAACAAAAGTAAAAAATTATAAACAAAGCAATGAAATTAAAAATAAAGTATCAACAACTCCGAAGCTCTAGACTGGATGAACAATTTAATAAAAAAAATATAAAGAAAAATGGTGTATATCATTGAACATTCTTTTGTACAGAAAGAAATTAAATTTAACAAAAGGATAATGTATATAAATAAAAAAGTTACAGTAAACCCGTGAAATAACATAATTCGAAAATAATAAAACGCTGCGCTAAAAATAATGAATACACAAACATAATAAATGTTTGTGAAAAGAAAGCATAACGAGCGTTTTACGGTTCTTGTTTGATTGTACAATTGTTAATAGAATGGAGCCAACAAAGTTATGTTATAGCAAAATAATAATATTATACATACTAATGTTTTGTTTGCGATGTATTAACATTGAAAAATTTCAATATTTAAACGTATATTGGGGTCCCTTATTACAAATAATGTGGGTAAGATGAAAAGAAAGGTTATGAGGTAGATATCAGATCCGTATTCGATAACTTTACAAAAGAGAACAGAAACATTACAAAAGCCAACAAAATACGACTTATAAGAGCATTATTGTTTCCCATATTCCTCTACGGTGTAAATACGTGGAAATTGAGAGAAAGTGAAACAAAAATAGACGCTTTAAAGATTTAGTGGCAGAATAGAATACTTGGCATAACCTGGAAGCAGTTTTGTACATACAAATCAATCCTACTAAAACTTGCTATTAACGTGCGACTACTTTCGATCGCCCAAAGTTATATTCTCACTATCTTTGGACAGGTCACGTGTCTAGAAGGTACGGTCTTATTGCATTGGCAATGCACCAATGAAGTCAAATTCATTCTAAGTGGACCAGTATAAGAAAGCTCACAAAAAGCTGCAATGTAAGAATGGCCACAGCTTTTAAAGTGTGCCACCAATATCAACATGACCCCAACCTTTCTACCTAGAGTAGTGTTTCTCCACCTTTTTTGTGCCATGCTCCACCTTGGCCTTTCTAAAACTCTCATGTCTCTTATTACATGATACATAATTTTCATATAAAAAACTTAATCGTCTACTTAAGAAATCCTATGTAATTTAACAACTTTATTTTCTTTAAATTTGACACGAACGTCTAAAGCGAAGAGGGCAAAGTGATGTCGGGTCAATTATCAAATTGCCCCTTCCAACCAACGAATTGCCCCCATGTGAGGCATACGCTCCACGATAGGATACACTGACCCAGAGTGTAACATAGAAGAAGTATATGATGAGATTAATGAGAGCTATGGACTTTTATACATCACGCGAAGTGCGGGTTGGCGGATATCACATATTAACAAAACCTGTTCCTGGAACATATCAATTCCCTGGCGATGTTTTCCTTCACAGGAAGTTTAGTTTAAGGTGACGAACCCGCGTCTCTTCGAAACTGAGTCTTCACGGCTTTGCCCATACAGTTACTATATACACATCTTATATTAAAAGAAGAGTTAGTATTATTTAATAAAAAACGTTAGAAAAATAAGCGTAAGCGAGCACACCGCAAAAACATTTCTATGTAGTTGAAGATATACTGTAAATTACACTCGGAACTGACATCTGTATATTGTGTAAATAGAAACAAATGTATAGTAATAACACCGGTGCGATATTACAAAATGCTACTGTATTTAAATTTCAGCCGGAATTCGTACATTTGCAAAATGTACCCGCCGCCGGCGTCTGGCAAGACTGTTGGCGAAATGGCAGCTGTTACAGCGCTTTGTACATTTCATATTTCTGAATAGATCAAGCTGAAGCGTACTATAAAGTATTATTTATATAAAACTTCAAATAACTTTACATATGTACTAACGCTCCTATTTGTGCTAACTAACAGCAGTATACAAACTCTGTGTTCCGGTTTGGAGTAACTCTTATGCTTTACTCTCGTTACGTAGCTTCGTATAATAAAGAAAACGCTTAAAGTTTAAAAGCTTCAATATAAGCTGCAGTGGTATCTACCTCTCTAGCAATAGATATATACTCCTTCACCTTTAGAGAATAATATCTGATAATAACGTCAACATATACATCCATGTGAGAATGTTAGTGAAATGGAACGGAATGACGGATGGAAAAGGATGGATGTATGCGGATGAAAGAGAGAGATGTTTAAGCAGTTTCATAGACAAAGCAAAATAGAAAAGTGGGCGATTTTGACAGTCGAGTTGAGAAAAAAGACGCTAAGATGTACGAAGGATTTTATTTTATTCTAAATAAGAAAATAGACAAGACTACTAATTTAAAAGATTTTATTCCGATATCTCCTATATGCATATATTCTGCCCTCATAAAACACAAATAGCTATACTTTAAACTATGGTAAAGGTTATTAATAAACAAATATAATAAATAAAATAAAATAGCCTTTATAATATATTTCTTATTTAAGTTTCTATTATTTCTGTTTGCCTTATGTTATACGCCTCCTCCACCTGTTTCCACTGGTGTTGATCTTTTGCTATTCTGGTCTATGTCCTCCTGTTCTTATAATGTCATCTTCCCATCTGTTTACAAGACTCCCCATTGGTCTTTTTTATCCCTGGGTAACCAGTGTCGCTATTTGTCTCCATTTCTCTGCTATCTGATCATGTGTCCACACAATTTTAATCAGCATAATGTGTACTGATATCTTCTAGTTTTGTTGTCTTTCTTATGTCTTTGCTTCTTATTTTATTTTAAGGCTTAACATTCCTCATACTTCTCTCCATTGCACGTTGACACACTTCTCTTCAATCCGGAACATTGAATTTAAAACGTGTTTTGCGACAGGAATGGTAGCTGATGTATCTATCCAGTTTCCAGCACTTACAATATCCCCTCGTCCGTAGTTGTTGTCAGCCTTGGCTTAGATGAGGAGTCAAAGGCATTTTCACCATTATCCAAGTGTTGGTTTATCCCATAGAATGTTATTAAAAATACTGTTTCTTTCTAGATCTGCTTAACAGGATGTTCATGTTCATGGTTAATTAAACCTGTCTCATCAAGACATAACACTATTTTATAAGCTGTGCTATCATGACTATCCAATATAGACTATAATAAAATCTCATCGGCAACAGTAGAATATAATATTAACAATCAACACATAAACAATAACGCATAGAGCGGAAACTTAAATATATTTCAGTGAACATGAAACAACCGTCTGTTACCGTTTTCATTTGATACTCGGTTATTGAAATTTTGCTTTTCAACAGACTGAAATGAAAATAATGAGATAAGTTACGTTACAGTTTCGAGTTGCGGAAGATGAAAATAAACTGTTTATTCAAAATATTCCGATGACATTTTACACAAAATAATATACAGGGATTGGTAATAGATGTAAAGGCTTTTAATTCAATTAATGTATAGTACATTTTATACAAAATCAGTGGTTACGGTTATTTAATTAGATAAATGCTTGCCTTTTCTTAATATGCAATAAAACACGAATGAGCTTATACAATCAACCCTTTAAAGTCTTTACACCTTTTAACCAACCTGTGTAGCAGATTAAGTAGATAGGCAACATTATAATTAATAATTTTAGTATATCTATAATTTGAATCAATTTGCCTTAGCAATATTTATGAAGATATAAACTACTTAATTTAATAATTCGATCAGTTTATGGATGGGATGGCGTCAATAAACCAAGTCGTATATTTGAACAGATTCAGAGCGGTTGGCTCAGACTGCTCGCTATTTATTTATCCCTTAATATATATTAACATACACATTAATAAACAAATACATAGGAATGTATTAAATAAATAAATATATTATTTATACTTTGGCAATGGAAGTTATAATAGTGTGAAGAGATACAATTTATTCGTAGCAACAATTACAAGAGAAGAATATATAAAATACTAGCAGACTAGGCCAAGCGCTGCTGTGCTAAAGTTTTTGTTATATTATAGTAAACTATTTACTGAGAAAGTTACAAGAATATCAGTCATAAGCACCACCATGCCTTTTAACATAGACGCCATTTGTAAAAATACATAGTGACCTCCATAATTGGAATTTAATTTACACATCAGACTGAATAAAATATAAAAGACTATGCAAACACCAAAAATAAAAAAATAATAACATTGCAGCGAAACTTAATATAAATTTAATGTATTGCGTTTACTTCAATACAATTTTAACTTATATTTTAGCTTCAACACGTGGTGGTTATGATATTAAAATGTAGCTAATACTAAACGTCGATACATTTAACACAGCGCCATCTATTGAATACTCCCATCTTGTTGAAATTGTTTGGAACTAATGATAACTGTGACTATCAGATATTAAACAAATAATTTGCAATAAAATCATATCGAGACTATAAATTGAGATGTAAGTTATCCTCTCTCTCAAGTTAGATCAAACTGTAAACGGTGTGCAAATTTGATTAAAATCGGTTAAGTAGTTTAGGAATCCATTTCGGACAAACGCTGACACGTAATTTATATATATTAAGATATACGTAATATATAAAATATACAATAAAAGGTCATGATATCTTTTAATCTAATCTTAAGTTTAATTAAGGTGGGTCAGGGATAAATATATTTCGAAAGAGCATTTCAAAGCTTGATGATTTTACATACAAACATGTATTTAACTTCGTAGCAACGTATAGAAAAAATATGCTACTAATTACAATAGTTAAAAGATAACTGTGTCATAGTTAACAGTTTCTACTTAAGGCTAATCAAAAGGAAATTTTCATGTTTTCTTTTGATTTGTGTATCTGTTTTATAGTGTTACGTTCAGTCGTATCTTGGGCACTTGAGCGAGAAATGGATGATCAACATTTGACCCTATTCCACTAGCGCAATGTATAAAAGCGTAGACCTTTAATAAAATCCATCGTATTCGTTTCTCGCTCCAATTAATATTAATAAAGGCGTATTGCCACTGGATCGTAATTTAATTTGGCACCAGCTCGCCTCTCAGGTAATTGAATACTGTCCGTATGCTCGCGGTCATTCTCGTCGGTGTCAACGAGTTTTGATTTATATAAATATCGCCAAAGTATTTTAAAAAAGTTTTTTTT